>JAJPUD010024294.1:0-18906 GCA_023553655.1 Myrmecobius fasciatus | reverse complement strand
AAGTCTATCTTTGCTTTTACTTGGTCTGAGATCAGGATTGCTACCCCTGCTTTTTTTTGTTCACCTGAAGCATAATATATTCTGCTCCAGCCTTTTGCCTTCACCCTGTATGTATCTCTATGTTTTAGATGTGTTTCTTGTATACAACATATTGTTGGATTCTGGTTTTTAATCCAGTCTGCTATCTGCTTCTGCTTTAAGGGAGAGTTCATTCCATTCACATTCACAGTTAAAATAACTAATTCTGTATTTCCTGCCATCTTATTTACCCTAGCTTATGCTTTTCTCTTTCTTATCCCCTTTCCCTCCTCCCTACTATTTTGCTTTTGAAAACCACTTCCCTCAAACAATCCTTCCCCTTTAGAGCCCCACCCACCCCTTTTTCCCCCCCTTTCCCTCCTGTTTCCTTATAAGTACGTCTATTATTCCCTCTGAGCCAAATCTGATGAGATGGAGATTAACCCAATTTCATGTAATATTTCAATGCCACAGTCAGTTTACTAAGACTATCAATTAAAGATGATTTCTTAGAATGAGAAGTCTAGAACCAGAAGGAAGCTCAGAGACCATGTAATCCACCCTCTTCAATTTACAGATGATGGATGACTCTAGGTTTAGGAGGTTCAGTGACTTAAGTGTCCCAATTCCACACAAGCAGTAAATGTCTGAACTGGGATTTTTCAGGTTCTCTGGAACCCTAGTAAAAGTTACATTCCTTACTGCATCAGTGAAGGGAATATTTATCAATTGTTTTTTTGTTTGTTTGTTTTCCTTTTTCATGAAAAAGCTTCTGAGCACCTAGAGATGGACACAACTCAGTAGTCAGCTTGTGAAAGGACAGATATCCTTTTTAACATTTTTAATATTTAAAAAAGAAAAAAAATTCAATGTATATGCAGTAAGAGTACATTTAATTATTATTTACATTAACAACAAATTGTTAATTTCACATTAATCTTTCAATGTTCAATTAATTTTTGAGTATGATTTAAACACAGAGATCATTTATTAAATCTCTACTATGTGCAGAATATTGTAGAAAGAATTGGGGGAAAGTTAAGAAGATACTGTCTACTTTCTCAGAGTTAAGTTATATTAGAGGACCTTATACAACTGCTATTTTCCTCACAATGAAAGAGGTATGTATATAAATCTTTGTTTATAAACAATTCATGTACTTTTTCTTTAAATGATCAGGAAAATCAAAGACCTGTATATCACAGTGTTGTTGAAAGGGACAAGGTGTCTACATAAAAACACATTGTCTTCATAAAATATAGTTAAGATGAGCTGAGAAAAAAAGTACATACTTTAGTTTTCTTTCCCGACTCCCCATGAAAGTATAGGTATTATTATTATTATTATCACTAATTTTGACAAAACAAAAAGGTCAATTAATTTAACTAAAACTACAATGATGCCAAATTAGAGAAATTAAACATAATTGAAAGACATTTTAAAATTCCAATTTAAAAATTTTGTTACTGCCTCATCTTTTTTTTTTCTTTATTAAAGCTTTTTATTTGCAAAACATATGTATGGGCAATTCTTCGACATTGACCCTTACAAAGCTTTCTGTTACAAATTTTTCCCTCCTACTCCTCACCCCTCCCCTAGATGGCAGGAAATCCACTACATGTTTATTATGTTAAAATACTTGACAAAACGAATATATGTATACATATTTCCACACTTATCTTGTTGTGCAAGAAAAATCGTATCTACAAGAAAAAAAATCTGAGAAAGGAAACACAATGCAAGCAAACATCAATAGAGGTCATGAAAATGATATGTTGTGGTCCACATTTCATATCCCTCTCTCTGGGTGTATATTGGCTTTCTTCACTGAACAATTGGAACTGGTTTGAACATTTCATTGTTGGAGAGAACCATGTCCATCAGAATTGATCATCATATAGTTTTGTTGTTGCCGTGTATAATGATCTCCTGGTTCTGCTCATTTCGCTCAGCATCAGTTCATGCAAGTCTCTCCAGGCTTCTCTGAAATCATCCCGCTGGTTGTTTCTTACAGAACAATAATATTCCATAACATTCATATACCATAGTTTATTCACTCACTCTCCAATTGATGGGCATCCATTCAGTTTCCAGTTTCTAGCCACTACAAAAAGGGCTGCCACAAACATTCTTGCACATGTGGGTCCCTTTCCTTCCTTTAAGATCTCTTTGGGATCTAGGCCCAATAGAAATGCTGCTGGGTCAAAAGGTATGCAGTTTGATAACTTTTTGAGCCTAGTTCCAAATTGCTCTCCAGAATGGTTGAATCTATTCACAGTTTCACTAACAATGTATTAGTGTCCCAGTTTTCCCATATCCCCTCCAACATTTGTCATTATCTTTTCCTGTCATTTTAGCCAATCTGACAGGTGTGTACTATCATATCATCTTTGAAAAAAGAAAAACCAACACTTTTTTTAATTAAAGCTTTTTATTTTCCAAACATATGCATGGATAATTTTTCAACATTAACCCTTGCAATAACTTGTGTTCCAATTCCCCCCCCCTTCCCTTCACTCCTTCCCCTAGATGGCAAGTAATCCAATATATGTTAAACATGGTAAAAATATTTGTTAAATCCAATATATGCATATATTTATACAATTATCTTGCTGCACAAGAAAAATCATCTCAAAAAGGAGAAAGAAAAAAAAACAAGCGAGCAATGACAAGAAAGGTAAAAACACTATGTTGTGATTCGAATTCAGTTCCCATAGTCCTCTCTCTGGATGAAGATTGCTCTCTCTATCACAAGTCTATTAGAATTGGCGTGAATCAAATAATATGCTTAGCATTGCACCTGACACATAGTAGGCACTAAATATAAATGCTGTTGTTGTCATCGTTATTTTTTCTCAAAAAAAAAAAAAAAACAACTTTGATTTTTACATGAGATTCCCCGGAAGGAGATGGGGCAAGGAGACTTCCATTTACTAAGCACACCAGTTGGGCACTGTGCCTTGGATATGATTGTGGGCCCTGGCCTTCTGGAAAGGCTACCTTTATCTTTCTAGTTGCTCCTGTCTCCTTGTGGTCACTTTTTCCTCTAGCCAGCTGGATTGGAAGTCTGGGGGAGAGCCATTCTCTTGTTTCTTTCTTTTGTTTCTTTCTTGGAATTAGATTTGGAGAGAATGAATGACTGCATCAGGGAAATAGGGAAATGTCTCTGTGTAAAGTGTTTTCCTTTCAAGGAGCTCATCTAGGAAGAGACAGAAAACAGTTATGTGCAAACAAGAAGACAGAGACAGAATAAATGGGAGATAGTCAGCATGATGAAGGCTTCTTGCAGAAGGCTGGAAGTCTCTTTAGTTGAGACTTGCAGGAAGCCAGGGGCTAGAGGTGAGGAGGGAGAGTGATGCAGTTGTGGGGCAAAGCCAGTGAAAATAAATGGCTTTGTTGATTGTAATGTCTTATTCAAGAAACAGCAAGGGGATGGGTTTAGCTGGATTGCAGAGAGGAATGAGGTCTGTATGAGAAGACTGGAGAGGTAGGAAGGGGCCAGTGCTGTGAAGAACTTTTAAAGCTAGGTGAGATTTTATATTTGATTCTGAAGGTCATAGGGAGCCACTGAAGTTTATTAAGGGTTGAAATGGTAAGATTTGTGTTTTAGGAAACTCAAACTCAGTTCAAGCCTAGCTCACAAGTGTGCATGATTAGTTTCCCCCCCACAGACTGCTGCTTCTCCTGATGAGCAGAAGGTGTTTGCACTCTGAGAGTCTGGAGACATGAGAAATTAATAATAATTAGAGAAATAAAACATAATTGAAAGACATTTTTAAAACTGCAGTTTAAAATTTTTGTTACCATCATCTTTGAAAAAAGAAAACCAACATTTTTTTATTAAAGCTTTTAATTTTCAAAACATATGCATGGATAATTTTTTAGCATTAACCCTTGCAATCTCCCCCTTCTCTTCACCCCTTCCTCTAGATGGCAAGTAATCCAGTATATGTTAAACATGGTAAAAACATATGTTAATTCCAATATAGGCATACATATTTATACAATTATATTGCTGCACAAGAAAAATCAAATCAAAAAGAAAAAAATGAGAAAGAAAATAAAATGCAAGCAAAGAACAATAAAAAGAGGGAAAATACTATATTGTGATCCACACTCAGTTCCCATAGTCCTCTCTTTGGTGCAGATGGCTCTCTTCATCACAAGATCATTGGAACTGGTCTGAATCGTCTCCTTGTTGAAAAGAGCCACATCCATCAGAATTGATCATCGTATAATCTTGTTGCTGCCATGTACAATGATCTCTTAATTCTGCTTATTTCACTTAGCATCAGTTCATGTATGTCTCTCTGAAATCATCCTGCTGATTGTTTCTTATAGAACAATAATATTCCATTACCTTCACATATCATAATTTATTCAGCCATTCTCCAATTGATGGGCATCCATTCAGTTTCCAGTTTCTTGCCACGACAAAAAGGGCTGCCACAAACATTCTTGCACATGTGGGTCCCTTTCCTTCATTTAAGATCATAACCAACACTTTCTGAAATGTTTTGATCATCCTCTCTCTTTAGAATCTAGCTAACTTACAGGTTCCATTTTAAAAGTTTAAGAAAATATATAGAAGATTATTTTATTTTTATGAAAGTTCAAAGAGCATACCCTGAGCACCTATGAATGCAAAGCAGAGGCTGTTGCATTTAAGAGAGAAGAATGTAGCATGGAATTCTTCTTTTAAAAAATATCATTTGTTAATGCCTTTTATGTTTGTTTTGTTTTGTTCTGTTTTTTGCTGAGGCAATTGGGGTTAAGTGACTTGCCCAGGGTCACACATCTAGGAAATGTTATGTGTCTGAGGCCAGATTTGAACTCGGTGGTGCTCTATCCACTGTGCCACCTAGCTGCCCCACTGCCTTTTATCTTTATATCAGTCATGCTATTCTCCTTGATGAGTCCCACCTCATGTCAGAAACAGGTAAACAAAAACATTTGATTTTGGAATTGACCACATATACAGTAGTTTAACTCAAGAGTTCTCCACATCTGTACCTTGAGAAAGGAAGTTTCACTATCTCTTCTCTGACATCTTCCCTGCTTTTTTCCTCTTACTAAAGCTAAACTACCTTTTAGTGATCTAACTTACCTTCTTGTAGAGTTATTGTGTAAATAGTTCTTATAGTTCTACTTATTTCATTCTGAATTAGGTATATATCAATCAAGGGGCAAGTCAAGTCAAAAAACATTTATTAAATGTCTACTATGTGCCAGGCACTGTACAAGAGGTACCCCAAAACCCCAAATAGTCCCCAAATTGCTCACAACTTAATGGGGAGACAATTTGCAAAGAAGAATGTACAAATAAGTTTTATTCAGGATAAAATGGAGAGATAGTCACAGAGGGAAGATACAAGCATTAAGGAAGCCCAGTAGAGGTTCCTTATAGAAGGTAGGATTCATGCTGAGAAGCCAGGGAAGCCAGGAAGTATAGACAAGACTTCACAATGTATTTTAGTATATAACAGATGTTTGTTCATATCTTTGCCATCCTTAGGATCTATGCCCAATAATGGGATTGCTAGGCCAAAAGATATGGGCACTCATTTTTCTTGCATTATTCCAGATGAAAATCCCCAATCTTTGGCCCCCACTTTACAGCTTTACCAACAGTGTATCAACCTGCCTGTCTTCTTGCAGTTCCTTCAACATTTATTGTTCTCATCTCTCTTTTTTTTTGTTTTCATCTCTTTGCCAATGTGCATGATGTGATATGAAACCTCAAATTTGTTTTCATTTGTTTTCCTCTTATTTTTGGTGATTGGAACATGTTTTCAGGAGGTCATTTATAGTTGACAATTCTTCTTTTGAAAAATGTTCATACCCCACAACCACTTATTTATTGGGAAATGGTTTTGGGTGTTAAATATTTATGTTAATTTTGTTTGTTTTGGATATCAGACTATTATTGATGAAATTTGATCATTTTTTTCATCATGTTAAACATTCTCTTCTAATTCTGTCTCCAGTGATTTTTTTTTCATAAAAATCTTTTTTAATTTTATGAAGTCAAACTGCCTTCTATCTTTTATGATCACCATTATTTCTTCTTTGGTTAGAAATTCTCCTCTACCCCAATTGGAAAAAATGTGATTTTCAATAGTGTGATGTTTTAGTATAGAATTACTAATGAATCATCTGAGCAAAGCCATGGGAAATGAATGATCTTTTAAAAGACAAAGGCAAGTGGAGAAGGGACCTCTTACCACATGACAGATGAGAATCTGGGTTGTTGGGTTTTTTTTAATTTATTTACTTTCTGCAGTCAGTTTTCATTAGAAAAACAGCTCTGTTTCACCCTTGGAACGTTCTGGTTGCCATGGGGCCAGAAAGGTTTTGTTTGGTAATCTGTATCTTACTCTATTAAAGAATAGATGACTGATTTGCTACTTAGTAGGAAATTAATACCATCTATGTATTATGACAATGCTTTTAATTCCAAGAGTCACAAGAGCATAAAACAAAGTAAGGTGAAGAAAAAAATCCAAACCTGGTAATTTCAGGGCAATTTCTCTGTTCACTCCCATGAACATCCTAGGCACCTGAAAAATTTAAGAAATCAATTTAATGTGATACAGTTTTGCTCTTTTTTCTTCTAAGTAGTGTAATGACCACCAATGCATCAACTAGTCTCTTGATTTCATTCAATTTTATTAAATTTCATTTAGGATTTCATTTAGTTTGATGCTGCTAAACAATTATTCTATAAGGAAATAGCCAAAGATTTCAGCCATAGACTAAAATAAAACTAAACTGGAAATCTGATTCAACCTTGATTTAAAAAAAAATCCACTTGAATTGTGTCTACATCTCAGCTTGCATCACATTGAGATTTAATTTGTAATCAGATTAGTTGCTGTCTTGGGAAGAAGGAAGGTAAAGAGAAAAATGAATATTGAGAGGCAGTCAAGGTGACAGAGTAAAGGCAGGGACTCACCTGAGCTTTCCCTCAAATTCCTCCAAATAATTTATAATAATGATGCTAAATAAACTTTAGAGCATCAGAACTCACAAAAATGGAGTCAATTTTCCAGTAGGAGAAAACTTAGAAAGTCAGCAGGAAAGGTCTGTTGCTCCAGGGTGGGAGAGCAATGCAGACCTGCCAGAGGCCATGCCAGCACAACTGAGGCCCCAGCAAGCCAGAGCAGGTCTTGGGCTTCTGTATCAGTGGTAACACTGGTGATTTCCAGACCTCTCAGGCCAGACACCAAAGACAACTTGGAATGTTGTCAGGAAAGATTTGTCTCACTAGAATGAGAGGGCTTTGGGAAACCAGCAAATCAGAAGTGGGTCTTGGGAATCATTGAATTGGGAGTAGCAGTGACAATGGAGGCAGTGGGGGAGATGGCTTCTAGGTGGGGGGGAGTGTCAAAAAGGCTGGTCAGAAGGAGGTCTCTTTACTAGCACTGAAGCAGGACTCTATTGCTTTACCCACACTCAGGTTTGGGATATAGTTTTGATTCACATTATCAGGGCAAGGAGGAGCAATAGAACACTAGAACTTATAGCTAGGGTAGATTGGGGACTTCCTCACAGTTCTAAGGCAGAAAAGAATACTTGTGGTCACTAACAGACAAGAGTACAGGCCAGAAGAGTAGTAAATACACTTCTCCTTGGATCATACCACCTTGGAAGAAGGGAAAACTTACAGGTCCTTAAAAGGATCTCTGAAAATAGCTGCACAAACCCCCTGAAGCTTTGGACATTGCAACCTCCACCCTGAAAATAGAACAAAGAGTTGAAAGCCTAGTAATAGACTGGGGAAATGAGAAAACAACATAAAAGGATTCTGACCATAGAAAGTTACTATGGTGAAAAGGAAGATCAAAACACATACTATATCATATGAAAAAGTGCTCCAAATCACTATTGATCAGAGAAATGCAAATTAAGACAACTCTGAGGTACTACTACACACTTGTCAGATTGGCTAAAATGACAGGAAATGATAATGATAACTGTTGGAGGGGATGTGGGAAAACTGGGATACTGATGCATTGTTGGTGGAACTGTGAACGGATTCAACCATTCTGGAGAGCAATTTGGAGCTACGCTCAAAAAGCTATCAAACTGTGCATACTCTTTGACCCAGCAGTGTTTCTACTGGGCCTATATCCCAAAGAGATCTTAGAGAAGGGAAAGGGCCCCACATGTGCAAAAATGTTTGTGGCAGCCCTTTTTGTAGTAGCTAGAAACTGGAAACTGAGTAGATGCCCATCAGTTGGAGAGTGGCTAAATAAATTATGGTATATGAATGTTATGGAATATTATTGCTGTGTAAGAAATGACCAGCGGGATGATTTCAGAGAGGCCTGGAGAGACTTGCATGGACTGATGCTGAGTGAAATGAGCAGAATCAGGAGATCATTATACATGGCAACAACAAGACTATATGATGATCACTTCTGATGGACATGGCTCTCTTCAACCATGAGATGTTTTAAACCAGTTCCAATTGTTCAGTGAAGAAAGCCATATACACCCAGAGAGAGGGATATGAAATGTGGACCACAACATAACATTTTCATGCTCTCTATTGATGTTTGCTTACATTGTGTTTCCTTTCTCAGATTTTTTTTCTTGTAGATACGATTGTTCTTGCACAACAATGATAAGTGTGGAAATATGTATACATATATTTGATTTGTCAAGTATTTTAACATAATTACCATGTAGTGGATTTCCTGCCATCTAGGGGAGGGGTGGGGAGTAGGGGGGAAAATTTGTAACAGAAAGTTTTGTAAGGGTTAATGTTGAAGAATTACCCATACATATGTTTTGCAAATAAAAAATTTTAATAATAATTTTAAAAAAAGGAAAAAAGGAAAAAAATTAGAATTGAGTAAATAGAAGCTACTAACTTTATGAGAAGTCAAGAAGCAACTAAACAAGACCAAAGAAATGAAAGAAAAAAACAATATGAAATATTTCATTGAAAAAAAAATAACTGAACTGGAAAATAGATGCAGCAGAGATAATTTAAAAATTATTGGTCTATCTGAAATCCATGATCAAAAAAAGAGCCTACACATCATCTTTCAAGAAGTTTTCAAGGAAATCTGTCCTAATATTATGGAACCAGAAAGTCAAATAGAAATGGGATCTGATCGCTTCCTGAAAAAGATCCCAAATTAAAAACTCCCAGGAATATTATAGCCAAATTTTGATATTCCCAGGTCAAGAAAATATTGCAAGCATCCAGAAAGAAATAATTAAAATATAGTGGAGCCACAGTCAGGATAACAATTTAACAGCTTCTCCATTAAAGGACTAGAGGACTTGGAATATAATATTCTGGAGAGCAATGGAGCTAGGATTACAATCAAGAATCACTTATCCAGCAAAAATTAGTATAAGCTTTCTGGTCATTCAATAAAATAAAGGATTTTCAAGCATTTGTGATAAAAAGAACACAGTTGAATGGAAAATTTGATTTTCAAACACAGGACTCTGGAGAAGCATAAGGAGATAATCAAGGACTTAATAAGATTTATCTGTTTATATTCTTACATGGGAGGATGATACTTGTAACTCATAAGAATGTACTTTTTATTAGAAAGAATTATATATTAACAGAGGGCACAGGTGTGAGTTTAATATGAAGGGATAAGATCTTTAAAAAATAATATGAAGGGGTGAGAGAAATGTACATAAAGAGAGGTAAAGGGAGAGGTAGAATGGCATAAATTGTCCATTACAAAAGAGGCAAGAATTCCCCTACAGGGGAGGGGAAGAGAAAGGAGGGCTGGGAGAGTAAGTAAACCCTACTCTCATTAGAACTGCCTCAAGAGGAAATAACATACATGTTCTATATGGGTATAGAAATCTTTTTTTACCCTTCAGGAAAGTAGGAGGGGAAGGAAATATAAGAAGGGGGGAGGTAATAGAAGAAAAGGCATAGTGAGGGAGAGGGTGATCAGAAGCAAAACACTTTTGAAGAGAGTCAAGGTGAAAGGAGAGAGAGAAGAATATACAGAGGGAAATATTGTTAGCAACAGTAACTATGAAAAGAATTTTGATGCAAGTTTTTCCTGATGAAGGTCTCATTTCTCAAATGTATAGGAAATTGAGTCAAATTTACAAAAAATAAGAGCCATTTCCCAATTGATAAATGATAACAAAATCTGAAGTTTTCAAATGACAATCAAGCTATTTATAGCCCTATGAAAAAAATACTTTCACTCACTAGGAGTCTAAAAAATACTCTAACTCCCTCCTTCCTTCCCTCCCTCACTGATTGGAGAAATGCTAATTAAAACAATTCTGGGGCACTACCTCATACCTATTAGATTGGCTAATGAGCCAGAAAAGGAAAATGACAAAGGTTGGAAGGAATGTAGGAAAAATGAGACATTAATGCATTGTTAGTGGAATTATGAACTAATTCAACAATAAGCAATTTGGAACTATGCCCAAAAGGCTGTAAAATCATGAATATTCTTTGATCTAATAATACCACTACTAGGCATATATTTCAAAAGAAATTTAAAAAAAGGAAAAGAACTTATATATACAAAAATGTTTATATCAGCTCTTTTCTTACAGCAAAAAATTGAAAATTGAGGGGATGCCCATCAATTATAAATTGTGGTATGAGATTATGATGGAATACTATTGTTCTATAAGAAATGATGAGGGATGCTCTCAGAAAAATCTGGGAAGTCCTCCATGAGCTCACGCAAAGTGAAATGTATTGTGTACAAAGTAATGGTAATGTTGTGGGATGATTGCTATTCTCAGTAATAACAATGATCCAAGACTACTCTGAAGAACTTATGATAAAAATAATGCTATTCATATCCAAAAAAGGAACTAATTACATCTAAATGCATATTGAAATATACTTTTTTTTTTACTTTTTTTTTTTTGGAGATTTTTTTTTTTTGAGGGGGAAGTTATGTTTTCTTTTACAACATGACTTTTCTGGAAATGTTTTGCATAGCTTCATATGTGTCTTCTCAATGGGAGCAAGGAAAGGAAGAGAATCTGAAACTCAAAGGTTTTTATTTGGTTGGTTTTTGTCAAAGCAATGGGGGTTAAATGTCTTGTCCAGAGTCACAAGCTAGTAAGTGTTAGGTATCTGAGGCTGGATTTGAACCCAGATCTTCCTGTTTTCAGGGCCAGTGTTTATTCACTGTGCCATCTAGCTACCCCTTGGAATTAAAAGTTTTTAAAACAAATGTTAAAAATTGTTTTACATGTAAAAGGGAAAAATAAAATATTAACTAAAAGGGAAAAATGTTGAAAACTATCTTTACGTGTAATTGAAAAATTAAAATACTATTGAGAGATTTAACTTATAAATATGGATCTGTCATATGTTTTATCTCATGTCAATAGAAACTCTTTTCCTTTCTATAATTTCTTTACATCTGAACAAGAAAATGAAGTTGTCATAAGGACAAAGGCTGGAGAGATTTTTTAACACTTGAGATAAGCTCAGGGTAAAAGACATGACCATCAAGGACAACACTATTTTAAAGTCAAGCAGAACCATGATGGCAGAGTAACAGGAATATAGGGAAGTTTCATAAAATCCTCCAAAAAAAAGTTTTAGAAAATACACTCAACTGAACCCTAAGGAGGAAATTTTAAAAAAAGTCACAATCAATCCTTTGTCCAGCCCACATTAATAGGAGACAGAAAGAGGTCTGTTAAAAATGGGGACTAGGTTTGGGGGTTCCCCCAAAGCACTCTATTGTTTAGACCACTAAGGGAGAGGGTATGCACCAGGGTAAAAGGCAATTCTAGATCAATATAGGGTACTTTAGACTTATCTTGGGGAACTATGATGGGTATAGCTGACCCCTGGCAGCTTTCATCACCCTCCAGGTTGCACATTCAGGGTTTATAAAGGGTATCTACTCATAAAAATGTTATTCCGGGTTAGGGAGGAGGAAGATCAGAAGCAAATAGCTGTGGTTTGTCTGGGACTCCTGAAGCTGAGTGTAATCTCATTTCTTTTGAGCCTATAGAAGGATAACCAGGGAGGAACCTGTTCTGTCACTCTGAGCCAGCAGGATTTCCTAGCTCACTGCTAGGAGCTGAGGCCTGCAGCATTCTCTTCTTCCTCTGACCAAAACCCAGGAATTTGCTGAGCTTGGAATGGTGTAGGGGGTGGGGCAATAAACAGACTTTGCCCTGGATCAAAACATTTTGTGAGCATTGAAGCCTTGTAAATTTCTAGTTTATTCTTGAGATCCTATAAAAACACAACATTCAATAATTGAAAAAAGCAGCAATAAGATTTAAACCATACCTTCTCTCCAGAAATATGGTAGAACCCAGCCTTACTATCAAATCTGAAGTTAGGAAGTAGGCTGGAAAAATAGGCAAACAACAAAAAAGAATCCCACCATACTGACACATTATGGTGCCTGGGACACTCAATATACAAATGTAGAAAATCATGACTCCAAAACATCTACAAGCAATGCCTCATGGAAAAATTCAATTAGAATTCCTAGAAGACATGAAGTAAGAATTTTTTAAAAAGTTTAAAAAAATGTATAATTGAAATAAGAATACTTGAAGAAAAATTGGAAAAGAAATGAGAGGTATGGAATAAAGAACTGGAAAAGGAATTAACAGTTTGGTGCAAGAGATATAAAACTTTGCCCAAGCAATATACTCTCAGAAAGTTGGAATGGACCAAACAGAAACCAATAATTCCATAAAACAACAAGAAGTGTTTTAAAAAAAGAAGGAAAAAAGAAAAAAAATGATTGAGCTGAAAAACAGTTCATAGAAGAAAAGTTTAAGAATCATTAGACTTTTAGAATGCTATACCCCCCCCAAAGTTTACATATTATTCTTCTAGAAATTTTTAGAACACCAGATTTTTTGAAACCAGAGGACAAAGTGGAAATAGAAGAATCTGCCAGACTCCTTTTGAAGGGAACCCCAAAATGAAAACACTCAAGAAACACTATAACCAAGATCCAGAGCTTCCAGGTTAAAGAAAATATACTAAAAACAGCCAGAAAGAAAACATTTAATATTTGAGAAGCCATAGTGAGAATCACACACAATGGTTACCACAACAAAGAAGCAGAGAACTTTGAATATGATCCAAAAGGGAAAAAGATATTAATTTACCTATAGGGGAAAAAAATAGATCTTTAATGATATAGAGTACTTCCAAGTATTTCTGATGGAAAGACTAGAACTGCATAGAAACTTTGAAGTTTAAAAAGGAATTAAGAGAAACACAAAAAGTAAATATAAACAATGATAAATGACCAAAGATAAAGTGCTTACATTCTAATGTAGAGAGATGATTTATGTATTCCCTCTGATACAGATCATCTTGGCTTGTAGAGTAAGTTAATAAGATAAGGTCTGGGAGTGGTTATGTTATGTATTGATGTTCTTAAGAGAATAATGGAAAGGGAAGGGAAGAGTAATACACTGAGGGCCAGAGAGGGGGGGAAATGGAAGGTTAGGTAAAATTATCTCACATAATTAGGGTGCATAAATAGACATATTTTTAATTTAAAGCTTTTTATTTTCAAAATGTATGCATAGATAATTTTCAACATTCACCCTTGTAAAATCTTGTGTTTCAATTTTTTTCTCCTTCCCTTCCTCCCACCTCCTCCCCTAGATGGTAATACAATAAATGTTAAACATGTGCAATTCTTCTATATGTATTTCCTCAATTATCATGTTCCACATGAAAAATCGGATCAAAATGGAGAAAAAAATGAGAAAGAAAACAAAATGGAAGCAAACAACAATTAAAAAATGAAAGAAAAACTATGTTGTGATTCACACTCAGTCCCCACAGTCCTCTCTCTGGATACAGATGGCTTTCTCCAACACAAGACCACTGAAGTGGCCTGAATCACCTCATTGTTGAAAAAAACCACATTCGTCAGAACTGATCATCACACAGTCTTGTTGCCATGTACAGTGTTTTCCTAGTTCTGCTCACTTCACTTAACATCAGTTCACGTAAATCTCTCCAAGCCTTTCTGAAATTGTTCTTATAGAACAATAATATTCCATAACATACATATACCATAACTTATTCAACCATTCTCCAACTGATGGGCATCCACTCAGTTTCCAGTCCCTTGTAACTATAGAAAAGGCTGCTACAAAAATTTTTGCACATGTGGGTTCCTCTCCCTCCTTTAAAATCTCTTTGGGATACAGGCTCAGTTGAGACAATGCTGGATCAAATGGTATGCAGCTTGATAGCCTTGGGTATAGTTCCAAATTGCTCTCCAGAATGATTGTATCAGTTCACAACTCCACCAACAATGTATTAGTGTCCCAGTTTTCCCTCATCTCTTCCTACATTCATCATTATGTTTTCCTGTCATCTTAGCAAATCTGAGAGGTGTGTAGTATGCCTCAGAGTTGTCTTAATTTGCATTTCTCTGACCAATAGTGATTTAGAGCATTTTTAGAAATGGTTTTAATTTCTTCATCTGAAAATTGTCTGTTCGGAAAAAGACTGCAATGAACAAAAAATTCAATTGAAAATTATCTGTTCATATCCTTTGACCATTTATCAATTGGAGAATGGCTTGTATTTTATAAATTTGAGGCAATTGTCTATATATTTTAGTAATGAGGACTTTATCAGAACTCTTGGATATAATTTTTTTTTCCCCAGTTTACTGCTTTCCTTCTAAATAGACATTTATAAAAACAAGGAGTAAGAAGTAAAGAAAGCAGTTGATATGTCAATTTTGTTCTCAGAACAGGTTAAAGAAAGGAAAAACACAAACATACACACACATACATACACACTTACACATAAACACACACACACACACACACACACACACACACAGAGAAATATATTTCATGAAGTAGGGAAATTGTTGAGGTTGTTTGTTCTTTGTTCTAGAAGAGGACCATGAGGTCAGGGAGGTGATATCATGATATGCAAGTAATTTGAATTTAAGTGAGGGTGGGTTGTACAACATCACCAGCCTCAATTTTTCCTCCAGAGACATCTGGGTACAGTGGCAAGATATAGATCAGAACAACTGGAAATGGCCCTAGATCCAGTGAGACTTTGGCCTTTTTAAGCTAGGATCTCTAACAGATGTCATTTTGCCCAAGACAACACCCCATTTAGTGATTTAGGCTAGGAAAGAATTGAGACAAATAATGGCCTCTTTTACCTAGTCACAAAAAAGAAAAAAAAATCCAATCTGGAAGAGGAAGACCTTCAGGTTTTCTGGTAAAAAACAAAAACAACTGCTATTTATATTCATTCTGAATCCACCAGAGCCCAAATAGTGACCAACTGGGCTTGACCTGGCACCTACTCTTGGCCAGTTTATGAGAGCCAAAGGGATTTGGATTTAAGGCTTTTTTTTTCCCTGAGGCAATTGAGGTTAAGTGACTTGCCTAGGGTCACACAGCTAGGGAATGTTAAGTGTCTGAGACCACATTTGAACTCAGGTCCTCCTGAATTCAGGGCTGCTGCTCTATCCACTGTGCCACCTAGCTGCCCCAAGGCATTTTCTTAAGAAAGAAATCTGCCTAGAAAATACCAAGATATCTTGGAAGGTTTCAGTGAAGAAAGAAGGGAGGGAGCGAGGAAGGAAGGAAGGGACAAATTAAAGGCAGGAAGAAAGGAAAGCAAGGAAAGAAAAAAAGAGCTGTGTTGCCCAACTAACCAGTTCAGTTGGGTTCCCAGTTGGGCAACTACTCATGGAAGCTGTTTGTTTTTCGTTCTTGAAGAAGACTATGACATGGTGGTGATACTATAATATGCAACCGAGTTGGATTTAATTGAGGGTGGGCTATGTAGAGTCACCAGCCTCATTCTCTGTTCCAGAACCATCTGGGTCTAGTTGCAGAATATAGATTAGGGACTAAAGATGACCCAAAATAGGGAAATATGAATGTTAGGGAGAAAGGGAGAGGTAATTAGAGGGATAGTAATTTAAGGGAAGGATTGGTCCTAAGCAAAACTGACTTCAAGGATATACAAATGTATTTATAACGTATTTGAAGGATCAAAGAATGGGAATCTGAGGGGCTGCCTATAAATTTGGGGATGGATGAACAAGCTGTGGTATATCAATGTCATAAAATGTTACTGTGGTTTAAGAAATAATAAAGAGGACATTTTAAAGAACCTGAGAAGAACTGTATGACCTGATACTCAGTGAAGTGAAGAGTATCAAGAGAATAATTTCTATAATGACAACAATATGATAAAGGCAAACAACTCTGAAAGAGTTAGAGACTTTTATCAATGTAATAACCAACCAAAATTCAAGAATGCTAATGAAACATGCTACCCATGTTGAGATCGAGAGGCGAAGGATTCAGAAAACATAATGAAGGAAATTTTTGGACATAGCCAAAGCAGAAATTTGTTTTTATGTTTATAACAGGTTTTAATTTTCTTTCATTCTTAAAGTTGGGTAACTATTTGGGATGGCAGAGTAAGAAGATCATGCATTACTAGTAGAAAATTGTTAGCATTCTCACCTCGTGACTTAAAACAGTAAGCAAATGAGAGTTCATAAATCTTGCTATGAAATCCAGCTATGTAATATTATTCTAAGATCATGTGTAAATGCAACTTGGAGGTTAACAAATAGATGAAAATGCAAACACATACCTATAAGCAATGAGAAAGAACCACTACAGAACCCAATAACCTAAGTGTGGAAGTATCAGTAGCTTTTAAGAAGATGAAGTTAGATCTTTTGAGTCAATAATACCACTAGGAAGACAAAGGCAAAAGGAAAAGACCCATATGTACACAAATATTTATAGCATCTATTTTTTTTATAACAAAGAATTGGAAATGGAGTACATGTTTATCATCATGTAATGTAGGAACAAAATTATACTATATGAAAGTGATGAAATATTGTTGTAGCATAAAAAAGTATGGCCATGAGGGACTCTGAGAAGCCTGTAAAGACTTGTAGGAATTGATGTAAAGGAAAATGAGAAGAAAAAGTAAAACAGCAATTTATTTAATCACTACAATAATGTAAAGGCAAACAACTCTAAAAAACTTAAGAATGTAGTGCAATGATCAATGTGTTGATTTGTTTTTCTTGACTATACACTTATAAAGAGAGGGTTTTTATGGGGTAAAGAAGGTAGATAGTATTGAAAAAAAAGAAGGGAAATAAAAGAAAAGAAGAGACTATCAATTAAACATTTAAAAATATACATAAGAGAATAAACTATTTCCTGTATATTGAAATGTTCATGTTTATTAATGTTTGCTAAGTTCATAAGCTTTGGACAATAAAAAAAAATTTAAAAATGAAGACTTCAGAAGAACTACTAGACATGGCAATAGAAATCAGACAACATTTTTAAAAATCCTCATACAGCAAGTAAAATGCCAATCTGAAAAGCATATTGCTTTTGGAGCCATATTATCTAAATTTGAATTATAATTCTGCTGCTTACTAGATGAGGTCTTTAAAGAAGTTACTTAACTTTTCTAGACCTCATTTTCTCATTTATAAAATGAGAAGGTTAGGGTAGATAATATGGAAAGTTCCTTCCACTTCTAAATCCTATGATCTCCTTGTAGAAAGCTTTCAGGCATAGATTTTCAAGATATGGTGCTTGAGAGCCCCCTAATATAGTATTCATTCATTTTTCTCTCCAGCTTGGAAAGGAGTCTTGTGAAAATAAATATAAATAAGTAATTTGCAAAACTGCAACACATCTTTTTAAGAGTGTGCAATTGTAGTCTTTTGTAAAAGACGTGGCAGAATTAAAATGTCTAGGTAAATTAAAAATAAAGTTACTTAACTGGAATTAAAATAGATCAAACAGGTAGGTGGTGCAATATATAAAGTTCCCCCCTGAAGTCAGAAGTCATCTTCCTAAATTTAAATATGGCCTCAGGAACTTAATAGCTATGTGACCTTGGGAATGTCACTTAAATCTGTCTGCATCAGTTTCTTCATTTGTAAAATGAGCTGGAGAGGGGGGCGGAGCCAAGATGGCGAACTGCAGACAGCATTCTCTGTAAGCTCCTGAGACCTTCCCTCAGACACCGACAAATTGAGCCTCCGAACTGGTTCTGGAGTGAGGGCGCCACCAAACACTTGGATTACAACGCACTTCTATCAAATATCTACTTTGAAAGAACTTCTGAGGTCAGTTTTAGACGGGTGGGGGATCGCGCAGCTCCCAGCACTCAGAAGCCAGTGCGCAGCCGGGGTGCAAGTCCGGGGCTGGGACGGACCAGAAGATTTTAGGCTGCCAGGAAGTCCCTGGGAGACCCTTGGGCCACTTTGCTCTGCTTGCGAGCAGGTGCTTTGGCAGGTCTGCCTTTGATAAAGGGTGGATTGAGAGCAGCTCAAAGTGTGGTCCTAGTGCGGATCTAGCCAGATCAGCCCCAGACCGGAAGTCAACTCGGCAAACTGCCCCAGGGCAAATTGAAATCCTGCCTGCTGCTGCTGCCACTGCTGCCACTGCTGCTGCTGAGGCTGCAGAATTCCCTGCTGGTGACTGATACCTCAGCTAAACATCATGAGCAAGAAGAGAGCTCTCACCATAGACAGCTTTTACAGAGAGAAACTAGAGAAGTCCCCAGATCCTGAGATTCTGAAAACAATCCCAGATGAAGCCACAAAGGTGGACTTAAGCTGGTCTCCCTTTCAGAAGGCTTACCTGGAAGATTGCATAAAGAATCTCAAAAGAGAGCTAGAAGAAGATTGGGGAAATAAACTGAGAGCAGTGCAAGAAGGAAACATCGCCCTGCAACAGAGATGTGAAAAACTGGAAAATAAGTCTGGTGAATCGGAAAAAGACAAAAATTCACTGAAAAACAAAATTAGTGAATTGGAAAAAGTCACCAACTCACTGGAAAATAAAAATAGTGAATTGGTAAAAGACAACAATTCACTGAAA
>JAJPUD010024293.1:0-12449 GCA_023553655.1 Myrmecobius fasciatus | reverse complement strand
CTAGTCCTGATGCAGGCTAGTCTGTGGAATTAAAATGAAATAAATTGGGGCAGGCAAGATGGCACACTGTGTAGACACTGGCCCTGAAGTCAGGAGCCCCTGAATTCAAATCCAGATTCAGACACTTAGCACTTACCAGCAAGGTGACCATAGGCAAGTCATTTAAACCCAATCGCTTCTTACACACACACAGACACACACACACACACACACACAAGGAATGAAATGAGTTGCTCTTGAACCATATAACAGTTAACAAAAAGAAGTTTGTTTAGCTGTAGAAAAGATACCCAAGAAGGATGAAGTATTGATTCAGTTAGAGGCAGCTTACCTTCCTCTGTGATGGCCATGAAGAGGAAGCATTCCTTCATCCTCTAGGGATGGCTACTAGGACACTACATCAATTGCCTGAGTTAATGAAGTATTGTGAATGATTTAACTACTTCTAATGTCTTTGGTGTCAGACCCCTTTGGCAGTCTGGTGATGTCTAATGTCCCCTTCTCAGAAAAATATTTGTAGTTTAATTCAAAATTGAAAGAAAGGTGAATTTTAGGTGGAGATTAGTGAAAATTAAAAAAGATGTCATAGACCCCCAGAAATCTAGCCCTGTATCAGAATCCCATACTTAAAACTGTTTTAAAAGGAAAAAATAACCTAATCTGCGTGGTTGATATTGTTGCTGTCATAGATGGAGATGCCTTTCTTTGTATTCCTGGTAGTTAGCACAATGCTTGTCACACAGTAGATGCTTAATAAATGTTTATTGACTCACTGAAAGATGGCTTACTATCTATACCACTTGTGGGAATACCAGATAACAGGATGAATCCATTAATATTGAGTTATTCTTCATCTATAAAACATGGGAGTTGATTGAGTGATTTCCTTCCCTAGAAATATATTAATATTACATTAAAGTGCTGGACTTAAAGTCACAAAGTCCTTAGTTCAAATCTTGCCTGTTCAAATAATTTCTCACTGCATAAACTTGGGCATAAACATTGTTTGCCACAATTTCCTCTTATGAAAAATACCAGGAACGATTATTGAGGATTAAATGGCCAAACATGTAAAGTGCTTTGCAAACCTTAAAAGCACTATACAAATGCTCTCGGATATTATCATTATTGGATTAGCTAGGCAGTGCACTCGATAGAGTATAGGCCCCAGAATCAAGAAGGTTAATTTTTCCTGAATTCAAGTCTGTCCTCAGATGCTAGCTGTGTGAGTCACTTAATCCTTTTTGCCTCAGTTTCCTCATCTGTAAAATGAGCTGGAGAAGGAAATGTCAAATCACCCTAGTATCTTTGCCAAGAAAACCCCAAATGGGATCATGAAAAATTGGTCTAGATTGAAAAATGACTGAATAGCAAATAGCAGCATTAAGTGAAGCAAAATAAAAAATATCAATTAAGGCAGATTAATTAAATCTATTTCTAGGAATACCTGCTGGTTACTATTTAACACCTTATGGTAGGCGTTCCTAATCTGGATTCCATGAACTTTAAAAAATATATTTTGATAACTATTTCAAGACTTTGTTTTCTTTGCAAACCTATGTATTTTATTTTATGCATTTAAAAACATCATCCTGAGAGGAAGTCTATAAACTTCATCAGATTAAAGGGGTCTAGGACACAAAAAAGGTTAAAGATCCATGCTTCAGAGCAGCCCTGCTTCTTCTTTTTTTTTTTAATAGTATTTTATTTTTTCAAAATACATGCAAAGATGGTTTTCAACATTCACCTTTGCAAAACTTTGTGTTCCAAATATTTCTCCTCTCCTTCCTTCCTCTCCCCACCGCACAGCAAGCAATCCAATATAGGTTAAACATATACAATTCTTCTAACCATTTCCGTATTCATCATGTAGAGCAGGGTTTCTTAAACTTTTTCTTCTTGTGACCCCTTTTCACCCCAGAATTTTTTTTTGCTGAGGCAAAATGAGGTTAAGTGACTTGCCCAGGGTCACACAGCTAGGAAGTGTTAAGTGTCTGAGACCAGATTTGAAATCAGGTCCTCCTGACTTCAGGGCTGATGCTCTATCTAGCTGCCCTTACCCAAGAAATGGTTACATAGCCCCAGGCATACAAGTATATAAAATAGGTATGCAAATCAAATATTTACTGATAATAAATCATAATTTCATGATTCCTACATTCAGTTTGGCATCTTCATTTACTGAAGAATATATACTATGTATGACCAGCTTCAGGGGTGAGTGATTCTGGTGGTATTGGAGAGAATTAAAATTACCAAAGTTTGTAGATTTTATGAATGCTAACTATCCTCCTGGATTCACATATGAAAAATCTGCACCAGAATTTAAAGGAACATTTTTAATGCTTAAATGGGGTCATAAACCATAATTTAAGAGGCTGAGTCTTAGAAAATATGGGCTAGATTTGAGATTTCATTGACATAGGCAACTCCCAGGGGAGGAAACTCAGTCTCTGTAAGGTGCAGAGGAGGAGCTGACAGAGTTTCCTCACCTTCTCATGGTGTCTCCAGCCTGATACCTTGCTAAGTAAAAATAAAGAGATTCTTATTTTTGTGCTGTGTTCATGTTTCCACACTGTTATGTTAAATCTACTCATTGACTTCCAGCATCCCTCCTGGCTCCAAGGTTGTTGTTGCCATGACACCATGACCCAGAGGGCTTGGTTTCAAATCCACCCTTCCTCTAGAGCAGGAGGTTGGCATTATTGGAAACACTCATGGTTGATGTTTTGGATAAGGCTTGATGGAAGGATAAGGCAGTGAGGGGCCCCAGAACTGGAGGATAGGATGAAGAAGCAGGAAGATCTGAATTTGATTCTTGCTTCCAACACTTCCTACCTATATGACCCTCTCAGCCTCAGTTTCCCCAACTATAAAATGAGAATGCTGCTGCTTCTGCTGCTGATATCACCAACCTCCCCAGGTGGTTGTGAGGCTTATATGGGACAATAAATTGTAAAGCATTTAGCAAAGTGCCTGACACATAATAAGCACTTAATTGATGTTTCCCTTCATTCATTCATTCATTCATCTTTTCTTCTGGACTGGGACATGGGACATTTAAATCTTAGAATAAGTAAGTGGCTGACTTGGAGAAAATGGGTTATTAATAGTGCTTAGTCTGTAAGAAAGTGATCTATTTTGACTTTGGCCATGAGAAATTCATTTTTTATTTTCTGGCTTATTAGGAGAGGCAAAGGGGCAGAATATTGAAACCTTGTAATGTGGCTTCTTCAAAGCCACTCACAGATATTCCCAGGAAAAGATTGAGGATGAGTTGTTACTGACCCAACAAAGAAGGAATTGCCCTTACATGCTTTCTTGCTTGCATAATTTACCTTTAAAAATAACCAAGTTAATTATTTTCAAATTAAATCTGAAAATGGGTTAGCTCTGAGGGGAGAGGCTAGGAAGACAACGAGAGAGCAGCTGGAGCCCCATGTTTGGCTGAGTTAGATGCTGGAGGAGGAAATGTATTGATTCCTCTGACTGCTAAGCAAAGAGTCATTTAATAAATGACTTCTCTGGGACACAGATTAATCCCCTCACTAATTAATCCCCTAGTGGCCTAAGGGTCCTAATGCAGTTTACCATGAACATGAAACAAGTCATCTAGGTTCCTCCCACTTGAAATAAACACAACAGATGAAAATTCACATTCGCAAGAAAGACAAAAATTAAAGATGCATCTGTGTTCATTTTCTTATAAAAAGGGATGTATTAGGAAGATAGGAAAATGCACACTTTTTCCTTCTTTCCTACTTGTGCCTGACTCGTGATAGAGTCTTTGAGTTCAAATTGTTGTGATCACACCCTAACTTGTACTTTGACTCTGACATCAGGACATCGTTTTGGTTCTCATTGAGCACAAAGAGCAAACAATGTCAAAAACAGCAGAGTGTAAGGACCATGAATGGGGATCACAGTATATACTATAGGAATCCATTATTGTGGCTTAAGTTTCACTAGATTTCTGTTCTCTCCCCCTTTCTTTTTTAATCTTTTAGGTAGAGTTTCTTAAACTTTTTTTTAGGGAAAAACACCCTTTTCAACCAAGAAATTTTTACATGGCCCCAGGCATATAGATATATAAAATAGATATACAAGTAAAACATTTTCTGATAATAAATCATAATTTTGTGACCCCCACATTCAGTTATAAGAAACCACATGGGGTCCCAACACACAGTTTAAGAAGCTGGGCTCTAAAGCTCTCTTTATGGTGACAAAAAGTTGGAAAATGAATAGATTACCCATCAATTGGGGAATGGCTGAATAAGTTATCATATATGAAAGTAATGGAATATTATTATTCTATAAAAATAATGAAAAAGTTGATCTTATAAAGGCCTGGAAAGATTTGCACAAACTAATGCTGAACAAAACAAGCAGAATCAGAATACACTGTACATAGTAATAGCAAGATTGTTCATTGAGCAACCATAAAAGACTTGGTTGTTCTCAGCAGTATAGTGATCCAAGGCAAATCCCAATAAACTTTAGATGGAAAATGCAATCCGCATCCTGAGAGAGAACTATGGAGATTGAATGTAAATCAACACATGCTATATTCACTTTTTTCTTTTTCTTCTATTTTTTTTCCTCTGGTAGTTTTCTCTTTTGTTCTGATTTTTTCATCCAATATGATTCGTAGGAAATGTGTTTTAAAAAAATTAATGTGCATGCAAATAAAATTTAAAAAATAAAATTAAAAAAAAAATTAATGTGCATATATAATCAAAAAATATAAAAAAAAAGCTGGACTCTAAGGAATGATTCTCTGGGTGAAGCAGAAAGAGGAAAAAATTCAGAAATGAAAATGATGTAAAAACAAAATATCAATAACATTTTCAAAGGGGGGGATTACACTGAGTTTCATACTATTACAATATTTTAATTATAATATCACATAGTTATAAAGATTAATTTTTTGTCCCAGAGAAGAATTGAATTCCTTCATTGAAGAGGTGAGGAGGGACATATGGGTGTGGAATATTGCTCATACTTTCATCAGCAGTGAGTATCTGCGTCTAGATTTGAACTCAAGATATTATGTTCTGAGCTGCTCTCTTGTTTCTTAAGGCTCAACAAGTCCAAAACTAGACTCATTATCTTTCCTTCCAAGGGTTGTTGTGAGGATCAAATGAGATATTTGTAAAACTCTTTGCATAGTACTAGGCATATAGTAGAGGCTATATAAATGTTAGCTGCTATTATTATTATTATTATATAGCATTCATTTCCAAGTATTTCCTTTCCATTTCCAGAACCCTCCTTTAAAACAAAGATTTAAGGAGTTAAATCAAATCAGCAAGCATTTATCAAATGTCTACTATGTGCTAGACATTGTGCCAAGTGCTAAGGATTCAAAGAAAGGCAAAACATTCCTAGTCTAATGAGGGAGACAACATGAAAACAACTACTGTGTGTACAAACAAGATATTTACTGAAGGAACTGGAGATAATTAATAGAGGGCAGTTTCTAGTGTTAAAGGGGACTAGGAAAGGCTTTTTGTAGAAAGTGAGATTTAATTAAATTAATTTTATTTATTTTGGTGAGACAATTGAGGTTAAGTGACTTAAGTGATGGAAGGTTGTTGTAAAGATCAAGTGAGATAATAATTGTAAAGACTAACATAGTGTCTGGCACATAGTAGGTACTTAATAAATCTCAGCTATCATTGTTATCAACCTCTCTCAACCTCAGTTTTCTCATCTGTAAATGGGGATAATAAGAACACTTACCTTCTGGCACATAGTAGGTATTTAATAGAGCTTAGCTATTCCTGTTATTATTCTTAATCTTTTTGAACACCAGTTTCCTCAGTGTAGAATGAGGAGGTAGACTAGATAGTCTCTGGAATCACTTCCACCTCTAAACATACAATACATGAGCAAGTCAATATATCACTCTGTGATGTCATTGGTCATCTTTGAAAAGGAAAAGCAAATAAAAAACAAAATACAATCCTATGAGATTAAACTAAGTCCATCATAGGATTAAGTAGCTAAGCTCTCCTGATCCCCTTAATATGTTTTTATTTCTTAAAGTTCGATTTACAGGGACATGTTGAGTTCATAAGGAGAGGATGAACTGAGAACTTTGATGAGTTCATGTAGCAGAATATGACCCATTTTTTCAGTCTAGCTCCATTCTTCATGAAGTGGTGAGGTGAAGGGATCCTCCACGTATAGAAAAGACTTAGCTTTTGCCATGGAAAATAACAAAGATCTTGGTGGTCAGGGCTATCCAGCTGAAGAGGATTTAAGGGGACTGGAGGATGGGGCTGGCTGGATATCGACCTGAGCATGCTTGGGTCCCCATAGGTAAGAGAAGATGAGAGAATTCTTGGTTAAACTGAAAACCATATGCTTATAGAATTACAGAATTGGAAGGGACCTCAGGGCCACCTGAGTCAACCATCTGCAGCATCCCTGAACCAACAATCTCTTTGAAAACTCTAAATGACAGGAAATTTAAACTTGAAGCTATCCATTCCACTTTTTTTAAATTAAAAAAATTAATGAACACTTATTTTTTTCTCACTCCTACCTCTTTCCTCCTATTGAAAGAAAAGGAAAGAAAAATATAATCCTTACAACAAATACATATAGTTAAGCAAAACAAGTAATCACATTGACCATGTTTTAAAAAAAATATATGTCTCCCTCTACATATTGAATCCATCCCTCTTCCAAGAAGTGGGGCAAGGGTGTGGAGGTCAGGGATAAGCATTTATTTTTTTTATAATCAGTCCTCTGAAACCATGATTAGTTATTGCATTGATCAGAGTTCTGAAGTTTTTCAAAATTGTTCAATTTTGCAATGTTGTAAATGTTCAGGGTATCCCAAAAGTCTTAGTGTACTTTTTAAGCTTTAATAACTTCAGAAGCAAGAAAGTTACAAACCTGTAAAGGAAACATTTGAAAAATTAGTCCCATTCACCCATCTGAGAAACTGTCATCAGCAAACTGTTGCATATGCAATGAATAATGAGAGAGTAGACTATCTTGTCAAAATTAAAATGTTAAATTTATTGTTCAAAATTCACAAAACTAAATAAATGTTAAATAATAACTTATTTAATTTTTTTTGCTATTTACTTATTTTTTAATATTCTATTCTTAAATTTTGAGTTCCAGATTCTTCCCCTTCCTCCAACCCCTCTTTGCTCACTGAGAAAGCAAATAGTATATCAATTGCACATGTGAAATCATGTAAAACATATTTCTATATTAGTCATATTTACAAAAAAGCAAAAAATAACAGCAAATTTTTAAATGAGAAAATTGTACTTCAATTTGCACTCAGAGTTTATCAGTTTTCTCTATGGAGGTAAATAGCATTTTTCATCATTGTTCAGTTGCTTAAACCTATGTCCAATTTTTCATGACCCCATTTGAAGTTTTCTTGGCAAAGACACTGGAGTGGTTTGCAATTTCCTTCTCCAGCTCATTTTATAGATGAGGAAACTGAGGCAAACAGGATTAAGTGACTTGCCCAGTTATTAGTGTATGAAGTCAGATTTGAACTCAGAATGACTCTTCCTGACTTCAGGCCCTGTACTCTTTCCTAGCTGCGTCGCTGCCCTTATCATCATGAGGACTCTGGAATTGTCTTGTATCACAGTATCGATCAGAGGAGCTACATCTTTCACAGTTGATCACCATTACAATATTACTGTTACTATGCATAATGATCTTAACTTTGCATCAGTTCACATAGGTCTTGTTATATATTTTCTGAACTACTCCCTCTTCATTTCTCATAATACAACAGCATGCCATCACAATTATATCTTACTTTGTTCAACCATTCCCCAAATGATGAGTATCCTCTCAATGTCCAATTTTTTGACAGCACAAAAAGAGCTGTTACAAACATTTGTACAAATGGATTTATTTCCTTTTTCTTTGATCTCTTTAGGATACAGACCTAATTGTGGTGTTGCTGGGTCACAGGGTACAGTTTTATAGCCCTTTGGGCATAATTATAAGTTGTTCTTTAAAAAACAATAAATTGTTCTCCAGAATGTTTGGATCAGTTCGCAACTCTACCAACAATTCATTAATTTATCTATTTTCTCCTCATCTCCTTCAGCATTTGTCATTTCTGATATATGTAAGGTGGTATCTCAGAAGAGTTTTAATTTGCCTTTTTCTAATCAATACTTTAACTTAGAGTATTTTTCATATGACTAGCTTTGCCTTCTTCTGGTTATTTCCTTTGATGATTTATCATTTGGGGAATGACACTTATTTTTAGAAATTTGATTCAGTTCCCTTTTTATTTGAGGAATGAGGCCTTTATCAGAGAAACTTGCTACAATTTTTTTTAATATTCATTGTCTATAGTACCTTTTAGCAAAAAAATTTCTCTGATTCTCTATTTCAGCTAGATCTGATTTATTTTTCCTTTGTCAGAGATTATGATTGCCTGCCCTCTTCACTTCAGCTGAAGCTTAATAGACTCTGCTCTAGCCTTTTAATTCTATGTGTGTTTCTGTTTCAAATATGTCTCTTATAAACAACATATTGTTGGATTCTGGTTCCTAATTCTGCTATCTGCTTTCAGTATCTGTGGCTTACTTCATCTCATTCACATTCACAGTTATGATCACTAACTGCATTTCCCTCCATCTTGTTTCCTTTGTTTATCCTTTTCTCTCTCTTTTTTATCTTGCTCTGCCTCAAAAGTCAATCTTGCTTCCAACCACTGCCTTCCCCTTTACCATTCCCTCTCCCATATCTCTTATTCTCTTTCCTTGTCTCTCTATTGGGCAAGATAGAGTTCTATACCCAAATGAGTGTTGTGTGTGTGTGTGTGTTGTGTGTGTGTGTAACTATCTATATCTATAATCTATCTATCTATCTGTCTATATCCTCTTTCAACCAGTTCCAATGAAATTGAGGTTCAAGCATTGCCTGCCATCCCCACCATTTCTCCCTCCACTGTAAAAGCTCTTCTTTGGGCGATTCCTTTTTGTGAGAAAATTTGTTCATTCTATCTTTTCCTTCCTCCTTATCCTAATGCAATCTTAATTTTCATCCCTACATTCTTCTTTTTTATATCATCCCAACACAATCAACTTACATCATACCCTCTGTCTATCTCTAATAAAGACAAAGTTCTAAGGAGTTACATGTATCTTCTTCCTATATAGGAGTGTAAATAGTTTAACTCCATTGAGGTCATTATGATTACTCTCTCATGTTTACTTTTTTTTAATGCTTCTCAGGAGTATTGTGTTTGAATGCCAAATTTTCTATTCAGTTCTGGTCTTTTTTGTCAGGGATGCTTGGAAGTTTTTTATTTCATTAAATATCTATTTCCCCCTTAAAGAATTCTATTCACATTTGCTGGGTAGGTTATTTTTAGTTATAATCCTAATTCCTTTGCCCTACAGAATATCATATTTTAAGCCTTCTGATCCATTAAAGTAGAAGTTGGTAAATCTTGTGTTATCCTGACTGTGGCTCCAGAATATTTGAATTGTTTTTTTCTGGGTGCTTGCAATATTTTCTCCTTAATATGAGAACTCCAGAATTTGGGTATTATATTCCTGAGAATTTTCATTATGGGATATTTTTCAGGAGGTGAAAGCGAATTCTTTTAATTTCTGTTTTACCTTCTGGATATGATGGTAGTTTTCCTGGATAATTTCTTTAAATATGATGTCTAGGTCTCATTGTTAGGAAACTTTCTCTTATCTAAGATGTAATCTACTTCTCATCAACTTCTAAACTAGTTTTACCCTCTATGGACAGATAGAACAAGAATAGTTAATCCCTCTTCAATGTGATATCCTTTCAAATTCTAGAAGAAAACAATTATACCTCACTTAAGGATTCTCTTTTCAGAGAAAAACACCCTTAATTTCTTCAACTGATCCTAGCACTTCATGATCTTTTTAGTATCCTGGTTACTCCCCTGTCCTCTCCATAATGGTTATTGTTTTCTGTTCTCAGAGAACCAAAATGATATCACTATACTGGGGAAAAGGAAAGTGTGTGCAAGTGTGGCTGATCAGACCAATCCAAACTCAGAAGATTCTATCACACATTGGACACAATTTCCTCAATAATCTTCCTAAAATTCTAGCCCCAGAATTGAACACAGTTCTCTACATGTGGGTTTTTGTGTTTCTCTATTTTCTTTTCACAAATGGCTTTCTTATTTTTTAATGTATAAATGATGGTAATATAAGCTTTTTGAGAGCAAGAATAGCAAGTCTTTGTCTCCTCAGTGCTTAGTATAGGCACATAACAGGTACTTCATGTATTGCTTGTTGATTTATTGATGTGACCATTTTGGTCAAGAGATTGGGTCCAAGGGATTGGTCAGTCATCCTTCTTGTCAGTAAGAAGAAGTCATCAATCAACATTCATTTTTAAGTATCTAAGATTTGGAAGGAATTGTGCTAGGTTCTCATCCTCATAGAGCTTAAATTCTAAGCAGAGAAAACATATACATATATAGTTGTATACAATGATATTAGCTGATTTTAGGAAGAGACACTGGCAAGCAGGGGAATAACAGAAGGATTCCCATAGAGCCTGACACTTGAGTTGAATCTTTTAGTAAAGTAGAAATTCTTTTTTTTTAAGGGTTTAAAATCCTGGTACAAAATCTCCACTTCATACTGTAGTCAGAATGGTCAAACATTTCCTATCTCCTCTCTCATAACCAGGCAGGAAAATCATTATCACCATTAAGCACAAGTCATCAGGGCTAGAGACCTCTAGTATTGACACTGCTTCAGAAATCCACTGAGAGTGGGAACTAGAAGGATGTGAACCTAGCAATGGATTGGGATGGTTGGTTAAAAAAAAAGTAATCTGTATTCTTTGTGCTCTTATAACTTGGACTATGATTATTATATTTAACCTGGTAAGAAACCTGATTTCAGACTCTTACTAGCTATACTACTCTGGGCAAGTCACTTAACTCTGCTTGCCTCAGTTTCCTTATCTGTAAAATGACCTGGAGAAGGAAGTGGTAAGCCACTCCAGTATCTCTGCCCAAGAAAACCCCAAATGGGTCATGAAGAGTCAGATACGACTAAATGATTGAGCCACAACAAGAAAGACATTGACATCCAGGATTCTGCTCTGGTCAGAACACATCTGTACATCTGCATTCAGTTGTTGGAACCCATATTTAAGGAGTTTAAGGCATTCTTAAATGCCACATTTAGGAAGTGAATTGATAGAGGATGTGAACAGGCAATTCTCAAAGAAAGAAAGCAGAGCTACTGATAGTCATATGGGTGTAGGGTGGGAAATGTTCCAAATCACTAATAATGAGAGAAATGCAAATTTAAGTGTCTCCATATAAAGGTTTTCCTTCATGCCTAACATTGGCAAAGATGAAAAAAAAAGGGAAAATGGCAATTTTAAGAGCAGCTGTAGGAAGACGGGCATGTTAACATGCTATTGATGAAGTTGTGAATTAGTACAGCCCTTCTAGAAAGCCATTTGGAACTCTGCCCTAAAGTCACTAAACTGTGCATATTCTGTGACTTAGTGATATCCTTAGTAGGTCTAGATCCAAAAGAGATTTTAAAAAAAATGAAACAGACTCATGTATACCAAAATAGTTGAATGGTCTCTTTTTTTGTAGTGCCAAAGAACTAGAAATTAAGGGGACAATATCAATTGAGTAATAACTAAACAATTTTTGGTGGCAACTAGGTGGCACAGTGGATAGAATGGCAGGCCTAGAGTCAGGAAGTAAGTTCAAATCTGACCTCAAACACTTACTAGCTGTGTGACCCAGGGCAAGCTACTTAACCCTGTCTGCCTCAGTTTCTTCACTTGTAAAATGAACTAGAGAAGGAAATGGTGAACCATTCCATTATTTCTGCCACAAAAATTCCAAATGAGACTACAAATGGTTAGACACAACTGAAAATGACTAAATATAAACAAATTATAGAATACAGTGTGACCTCCTTGAAAGCATGGACTCTGACTCTATCTCTGTCTTTCTTTCTCTCTGTCTCTCTTTGTTTTCTCTCTCTCCCCCCCCTCTCTCTTTCAGACTTAGTTTCCTTATCTGTAAAACAGGGCTAATAATATCTACATTATCTGCCTCAAATGGGTGTTATGAGGATAAAATTGGGACAATGTGTATAATACACCTTGAAAACCTGAAGGTTCTCTACAAATGCCAATAATTATTTTTCTTATTGCTCCCTCTTCTGTGTTCCTTCCCCTACACATCCTTAGGACTGAAGATCTTTGATAAAGAGAGGTCAGTGGATTCCCTCTGTACCTTCAAGCCTGGTTCCTTCAATATCATAGACTACCCCCAGCTTAATTTGGGGGTTAGGAAAAGGAAGAAAGAGAGCAGAATTTCTCCTGCCCTGGTATGAAAAGGGAGAGAGAAAGAGAGAGAAAGGGGGGGGAAGAGGGGAAGGGAAGGAAGGAGAGAGGGAGAAAGAAAG
>JAJPUD010024292.1:0-10590 GCA_023553655.1 Myrmecobius fasciatus | reverse complement strand
GGGGGGGGCAGCGGCTGGAGAGGTCCAATAAAGAGCCTCTAGTTTTGGTAGGCACGTGTCCGGCCCTCCCCCGACGTCAGCCAAGCGGCGGGGAGTCAGACCCGTCCCAGGAGCCCCCGCGGGCGCTGGCCGCCCTCGGGGGGCTTACAGTCTGAGCCGGGGTGGGGCAGCTGCGGCGCTGCGTCCCGGGGGGGGGGGTGGGCAGGAAAGAGCTGCGCCGGCGAGGGGGGAGCCGAGAGGCAGAGCGCACCCGGCGGGAGGCACGGCTTGTGCAAACACATGGAAAGGGGGGGGAGGGGCGAGGACCGGAGGGGGCCCCTTGGGCTGGGTGAATGGGAATCATTTGGAATGGGGAGCGACCCAGTAGCGGGCTGAGCTGGTGCCGGGGCGGAGGGGGAGGGGTCCGAAGTGGGGACGAGGCGGCCGGGCTAGACGGGTCGCTGGGGCTTGGGGGTTCTGAGCTGCAGCTAAGGCAGCTGGTCCCCAAAGAGCGGGGACTAGTGACTCTGGGGAGCTCCCTCTCCCGAGGGAAGTGGGGAGGGGTCTCCTGCATGGAGACAGACCGAAAAGGGCTCCCTAAAGCCCAGAGTGACGTGGACAGCGCAGACCCCGCCACCCGAAGCTCCAGTCCCCTGTGGGACCTGCCGCCCTTCCAGGGACTCTATTCAAACTCCCACGGCCACAGATGGCTCGGCTACTGAAGCAAATCTTGGAGACGAGTCTTGGGGCCTGCCCGCCCCCCTCTCTGTCTCTGTCTCTCCCTCCCCCCCGTGTCCGGGCCCTCTCTCCCCCTTCTCTCTCTCTCCCCCCTCTTTCCCTCTCTCCCCCTTCTCTCTTTCCGTTTCTCTGCCCCCTCTTCCCCCCTTCCTCTCTCTCTTTCTGTCTCTCTCCCCCTCTTCCTCCCCCTCTCCCCCCTCCGCTTTAAGAGTAACCTAAAGTCAGAGGTTATTTCCAATCCTGTCTGCTCGGAGAGCAGATGTAGCAAAGAAAGAACTCGGCTTCCAGCTTCCCTAAGCACTTTTCTCCCACTTGGGGGACACTCAGGGCATCCCCCTCAGACGGGGGGAGCTTCTCTCTTGGGGGGCTGGGAATCTGTGTCCAGTCTGCCCTGGGCTCCCAAGGTAGACGCTCCAATCAGCTGCTCCAGGGAGGCCGGGCCCTGATGGGAAGAGAGGAAGTCCCTCCTCCTCCTTCTCCTCTGGCCAAAGGGAGAGGCAGAGCCAGCTGGGGCCTTTCCTCCTTCCCTCCTCCCCTTCGTCCTCCTTAGCCAGAACGCCATGCTGCCTCCTCCCAAGGGGTCCCACCGTCCTGGTCACCCGTGCCCCACCCAGGGCACGGCAGAGTTTCTTCGGCCTGCCCCCCGCCATGCCATGGCAGCTTTGCGCCAAAGCCCCGCAATGATTTAGTGGAAATGCAGCCTGTGGCTGGCGCTGCTCCTCCTCCGTAGTCCTGGATAAGTGTGGGCTGGCACTGAGGTGGGGGGAACAAATCGGCCCTGCCCCTGGAATAAAAAGGGGAAGCCGCCTCGGCGGATCTGGGCGGGGGAACCGTCAGGGACCGGGAGAGTTTTCGAGGCAATGGGAGGCTTGCCAAAACTGGGAGGAAGGCCCACCGAAAAGGCGAGGAAGCGGCGAGGAAGCGGCGAGGAAGCGGCAGGTGGAAACAGCATCAGCCACGGCACCAGAAGCCCTGGACGCTGGCAGCACACAGACTTAGGGGACCGAGAAATAAACTGCCCCGCTCTTGCTGGTGGTCATGGGGAACAGCACAGGCACGGGAGGCGAGGAGGGGAGCAGCAGAAGAGGCCGGATGGCGGGAGGCCGGGCTCAGAAAACAACTGACAAGAGGGGGAAGCAATGGAAGAACTGCGGAGGTGAAAACAGTGGCAAAAAAGAAGAACCTGGGAAAAAAAAAAATGGGGGAAAAAAAAAGGCCTTTAAAAAAAAAAAAAAAAAGAAGAAGAACCTGGAAAAAAAAGAACCTGAAAAAAAGAAAAAGAAGAAGAACCTGGAAAAAAAGAAGAACCCAGAAAAAAAGAATCTGGAAAAAAAGAAGAACCTGGAAAAAAAGAAGAACCCGGAAGAAAGGAACCTGAATGCTGAATTTAGAGAAATCCTGCCCAATGCCGAGAAATGGCTTTATTACCAAGGAGCCAATGGCAACAGGGGAGCACCGCACCGGAAGTGCTGAGCCTGGAGGAAAAGCTGAGCTCCCCAAAAGCCTCCTCTCTGTGTCTCTGTCATGCTCTCCATATTAGGGTCCCCCCCCAAGAGTTGGAGATTATTTTTAATGCTGGCTGCTTGAGCTTCCCTATATATCATGTATGTATATACACATATGTACACATGTACATCTAGGAGTTATTCACAATTCTGTTCAGGGGGCATTGCCAAACTTCACAACTACCAAGAAAATTCCATTTGATGAGAACCCAAGGTTAAGGAGCCGACATTCATTAAGAACTAGGCAGGGATCCCTGGCTGTGTGACCCTGGGCAAGTCACTTAGCCCCAATTGCCTCAGAAAAAAAAAAAAAAAGAAGAAGAAGAACTAGGCAGGGGAAACAAAGATATAAAAACACAGCCCTTTGCTCCGGGACCTGACTACACAGTGCAGCATTACATGGATAAACACACAAGGAAATGGGGGGGAAGGGAGAGGGAGGGGCAGTGACCAGCCAGACTTCTCCTTTCCTTGTATTTGGGTCCGGGAGGAAATCTGAACTGGAAGGGTGAGGAGGCTGGAGCAGCCAGAATAAAAGGAGAAGCTGCCGGGGAATGGCTTTGGCCCAGCTAGCTCTGAGAGGGGCCGAGCCCTAGGACGGGCCCATGCGCCATTCTAAGCTCCAGAGCCCTTCCCGATAGGGGCAGAGTTTTCCAAAGAAGAAATGCACAGCGTCCATGACCACAAAGAAAATGCTCCAGGGTCTCCCATGTGAGACAGAGCTCCTGGAAGCCAGCCTGGGCCCCCCTCCTCGCACAGGCCTCTTACGGGGTCCACCCCGACTCTGCAGTGGGAGTCCAGTCCCTTAGCCGTGGCCCTATAGCCACCCATCATGGGGTTGCCTCCTTTCCACCTGGCTCCCGAGCGCAGCCTGGCGGTAATTCCTAGGAGGAACAGGTCAGAGCTGCCCCTCCCTTGCTGGGGTCTCCTGGGGCACTTTTTCTCTCGGGACCCTAAGCCAGTCTAGGGGACAAGCCTGGGGATGGTCTCAGAAACCTCCAAATCCCCGCGCTAAAGTACCCGGCTGTCTCTGGGTCGCAGCCCCCAGTGGACAGCCCCGGACAGAATCACCGGGGGGGGCATTATCAGCTTTGGGGGTTTCGGGGGGGGCCGCTGTCCGCTGCTGAAGCGGCCTTGTGAGACTGCGCCCCGGACGCTCTCTGGAGTCGTCATGGGCACGCTCCCACGCGCAATCTGCAGGGAATCCCTCCCGCCCCGGAACTCCCCCGTGGAGGGAGCCACCCCTTCGCTCCACCCCCGCGGGCGCCCGGCTCAGCACTGACCCGCACTACGTCATCCAGCCAAGTCCCGACTGGTTAAGGGAGCGGTTCGGCTTTGGGACGTGCGCAGGGCGCCCCCTGCTGGAGCAAGGCGGGCTATGCATGCAGGATGACCCAGGGAATGGATGGGTCCCGCGGGCAGGGCGGACAGGGACCCAAGGAAGCGGTGGGAAGGAAAGCCGGCAGACAGACGACGTCATTTCAGGGCGGACGTGGAGCCGGAGGAAATGTCCCAGCTGGGGCTGTCGGGAAGAACCCTGTGCCAGGGTCCGCCCTGGAGCTGCAGGAAGCCGCGGCTCCCGAGGCCGGGCGCGAGGGACGTGCGGGGGGGGGCGGCCGAGGCTGCCGGTGCCCAGCTCAGCTAGCCGAGAGAGGCTGGAAGCGGGCGTCAGCCCGGGAGCCCAACTGCCCAGGGAGCGGCCGGGAGCGTTTAATCTGGTGCGGAGGCACAGAGAGGCTCCCAAGGGGGCCGTGACACGATCAGGCTGAAGATGCCCTTGGTGGCTGCATGCCGACATGAGAGGGGGAGGGGGGCAGCTTTCCCCAGTGGGAAAGTTGGGCCTTCCGGGGCCAGGCTCATCTCCCCTTCAGTGCACCCCGAGAGTGCCCCCCAGTTTCTCCAGCACCCCTCATTCCCTCACTCCATCCTTGGGGGGCTGCTGCCAGGTCCCCAGTGTCCCTCCTGACTGTCCTGGGGCTGCCCCCCAGTTTTTTAGACCAGATAAAACAAGCACGAGTTGAAAGCTCGGAGCATCACATTAGTGCCACCATTATTGTTCTACACGGGGTGTGCAGACCTGACCGCCAGAGGATGACGGTGTCAGGAGGACGCTCACTTTCCTCTCCCCGGAAACGCCACTTTCTTCCCCACCTCAAGGTGCCGGGCTGGTCCACCTTGGGCTTCTGCTGCTCCCCTCCCCCGACCGTGTGCTTCAGGGTCGTTTTCTGAGCTTCGATGTAAGACCTGACATTTATCTCTGGGTGGGAGAACCCGGGTCCCCTCCCCGACTGGGGATCAGTCTCCCAGAGCGTCCCTTACGTAAGAGCAATCATTTGGAGTTGCTCACTCTCCGCATCCAAGGGATGGCCAGCCCTCCCCTTCAGGTATATCCAGCCCAGCCTTGCTGGCCGATCAAGGCCCCATCAGGCCGGGCGCAACACTGACTAATGGCGGGAGGGGCTCAGCTCTGTTCCTGGGCAGCTGGCGGCAGCAGGTCCGTTCCAAGGAGGAGAGCTTGGGACGGAATCACAGCTAACCGCGTGGATTTACAGGACTCCGGCTCTGGAACTGGACTTTTCAACTTGAACTGTTCAGCCGGGGCCTCCTCTGGGTCTTCAGACGCCCCACTTGTTAAATTCTGTCTTCTTCCATTCAGTCCTATAATCCCTGAAGCCTTGTGTGGATCCCAACGCTATCACAATTAAACGGGTTTGAACAATCCTGTTATAATTTTCTATATACATATAATATCATATGGGCACAACTTTTCCCACTGGGGAAAGCTGCTCTCCCTCCCCCTCCAATGTCAGCATGCAGCTACGTATAATATGATATATATATATATATATACACATATAATATTATGGGGACATTTTATAGATGAGAAAACTCAGCCTGAGAGAGGCTACATGATGTTTCCAAGCTCAAGCAGCCAGAAAATCTTTGAGACAGGATTTGAACTCGGGCCTTCCTAACTCAGTGTTATGCTCCATCCGCAAAGGAGATAGGGAAATGTATTTGGCCAGCTAGCTCTGATAAAGGCCCAATCCCCAGGACACAGAGGGCACCGATGCCCCCTTCTAAGCTCCAAAGCCATCCCTCAGTGGTTGCAAAGGGATCCCACAAGCGACTTTTCAAAAGAAGAAACACATCCTCCTCAGCAGGACCAGACTGAAGTGAAGGGCTGCCTGAAATGGGTGGCCAGGTGAGACTCTCACCCAGGGCTCAGGACGGGAGCAAAGGCTGAAAGGGTTAAAACCAAGGCTGTGTCGAGGGTGTTCAGAAGATAGAAAGCAGAAGCATCTTGAATTATGTGCTCTGTGCCTGGATAATACATATATACCACAGAGAGACTAGTGGAAAGAGCCCAGGATGGGGGGCGAGGGGACTCTTGTCTGTAGGCCTGGTCATGAATCCTTATTATGTTTCATTGTATAAAGACTTTAGCTATCAAACTGTGCATATCCCTGGAGAGACTTGTGTGAACTGATGCTGAGTGAAGTGAGCAGAACCAGGAGATCATTATACACGGCAACAACAAGACTATAGGATGATCAATTCTGATGGATGTGGCTCTCTTCAACAATGAAATGTTTCAAACCACTTCCAATTGTTCAGTGATGAAGAAAAACCATATACAACCAGGGAGAGGCCTGTGGGATCTGAGGGTGGATCACAACACAGCATTTTCACCTTTTGGTTGTTTGCTTGCTTTTTGTTTTCCTTCTCTTTTTTCCTGTTTAAATCTGACTTTTCTTGTGCAGCCAGATTATTGTATAAATATGTATACATATATTGGATTTAACATATTTCAACATGGTTAACATATGTTGGATTACTTGCCATCTAGGGGAGGGGGTAGGAAGAAGGGAAGGAAAAACTGGAACACAAGATTTTGTAAGAGTCGATGTTAAAAAATTATCCATGCATATGTTTTGAAAATAAAAAAATAAAACATCCTTATAGTACAAGAAGTGGTGTTCCATCAAAAGATATAAACAGTTCAGTTATTCTTTTTATATTGCTAATCTACTTTAAAAAAAAAATCACATCAGTTCCACTTCTACCAGTAGTTAGAGGTGCCTGTTTTTCACAGCTTCACCAACATTGAGGCTTGTCCTTTCTAACTCGGTCTCTTCAATGCCTAGATTATGGAATATCGAACTGATTTGGAATTGATGTTGTGCCATGGGAGCCACTGGCACAGGATGCCCTCATCCAAGAAGGAGCTGTGCTCTAAGCAAAGCAGAATAAAAGTAGTTCAAAAGAAAGGTGAGATGTGCAAATTTAGAGACTCCACCCCAAATGTTCACATGGACTATTTGTGCTTGACCATTGGCAGAGCATTTTGAGCTCATATTGGTCTTATCAGACACAGTCAAACACGCTGTTTGACTAGTAGAATATGACTAAATTTGAACTCAGATCCTCCTGACTCCAAGGCTAGTGCTCTATCCACTACACCATCTAGTTGCCCCAAACACACTGTAACTTGACTCCAACATAGTGATGTCATTTGAGCCTCTTTGAAAACCAAAGACAAGAACCAACAGACTATGATTATTTTGGTTGGAAGTTGTGGAAATACTTTTCAAGCAGTTACTGATAATCTGCCTTTGATCTGCTTTTAATCGTTTATCTTTTAGGGAATGGATTTTACTCAAACATCCATGCCATTTCTTTAAAGAGTTTAGATAAGAACCAACAGAATAGATTATATTCTGAAAATAAAAGGGGAGATTAATAAAACTGAAAATAAGAAAATTATTGAATTAATAAAGAAAAGAGAGTTGGTTTTATAAAAAAACCCCAACAAAATAGATAAATCTTTAGTTGATTTGATTTGAAAAAGGAAAGAAGAAAATCAAATTGTTAGTCTCAAAAATGAAAAGGGAGAACTTTCCTCCAATGAAGAGGAAATTGGAGCAATAATTAGGAGTTATTTTGCCCAAATTTATGCCAATAAATTTAATAATCTAAGTGAAATGGAGGAATATTTACAAAAATGTAGATTGCCCAGGTTAACAGAAGAGGAAATAAATTATTTAAATAGCCCCATTTTAGAAAAAGAAATAAAACAAGAACTAACCAATTATGATTATTTTGGTTGGAAGTTGTGGAAATACTTTTCAGGCAGTTACTGATTATCTGCCTTCGATCTGCTTTTGATCATTTATCTTTTAGGGAATGGATTTCACTCAAAAATCCATGCCATTTCTTTTAGATATCAGATTTTTATAAGACATTTTTGCAGCACATTTTTTTCTAATCCATTTCTTTCCTTTTCAAATAAATGTTTACGGAGGCCCACTGGATTTTGTGGGCTTTTAGCTACGCCGAGGGGCTTTTTAAATCAGCAGATTCCTCTCCTTGGCTCCCATTATGTCTTCTGTGTGTTGGATGGAGATGATAATAATCACCAGAGGGTTGCTGTGTGGTTATCTCTGCTGTACCATCTGGCAAAGAATCCTCAATGATTACCTTCTGCTCAGGAGGCAGCTTTGTGGGCAGCTTTGCTCTTGCCCCAGTCAACAGATATCCCGAGTCGATAAGCACTAAGCCCTCTGGCTGGCTCCTTGGGCTCTCCTTACCTTTGAGTCGCTTGTGTGGCTGCAACGAGAGCCATGGTGCATATGATTTTCTTGAGCTTTCATCAATCAGTCAGTCAACAAACCCTGAAGTGCCAGACACCGGGTGCTTGCCCGTTCTGAGCTTGGGGTCATCGTGGGCCCAGAGTTTCTGCTGTCCAGCAGCTTATGGCCAGTGTTCAGTGGCACCATACGGCCACGAGTCGCAAAACACCAAGGTTTCTGGGGAACCCCAAAGTCCTTCCAAAGGCAGTGGAGGCAAGGATTGCACAGAGGAAGCAGAGCAAGGTCCTACTCATGACTGGACAGGCTGGCCACTCAGGTAGCATGAGGGAGCACTTAAGGACAGCCCGGGGGTTCCAGAGATCTGGGCTTTTGATCGGATGAGGATTTCCAGGAATGGTCCTGGGCCATGGGCCAGGCTGGGATCTGTGGGGCTGGAGGGAGGATCTGAGGAGCCCCCTCCTTCCTCCTGACTAGAGAGGTCTTCCTCTTCATACAGTTCTTCCACCGAGGCAGCTGGAAGGAACAGGGAGGCTCTAATCCAAACTGTTCAGATTGCTGACCTCTCGGCCGGCCAGAGCACTTGTACACCATCACCGGGCCTTCCCACTGAAGGTGGTAGGAAGGAAGGGTTAGGGTGGGTCAAGGGCTGCTAGCCCAGGTGAGTATGAGACAGGATCTCAGAGCCCAGCTTGGTGCTTCCCCAGGCACTGATCCCGAGGGGAACATTTCTTCCAAGTCAGGAGCAAGCCTGGTGGGCCCCAGAAGTTGGAACTCCTGGGTCCCTCAGTGGCAAGAGGAGAAGCTTACACTCTAGAGAGACTGACCATCATGGACTGGAGGAGGAGCTCCAAGCTGGGAGGGGCTCCATGGACCCCGTGGATCTCGGGGGAGTTTGTGGGACAGTGAAGAGCTGAGGTAAGAGTCAGCTGAAATGCTGATTCAGCAGAGAGGCTGGCTCATCCCTGCTGCTTGTTGAAGCGTTTGTTTGTCCCTTTATCTCCTTGTGTCTTGTCCCCAGGTAATAAGTCCTGTATTTGATCTGAATTGCACCTTGACAGCTCCGAATGACTCTCCCCAAGGCCCTGGGACGGGGCCATGAGGATTCAGGGACAATCAGGGACTCTTGTTCCTCCAGAGCCCATTCTCCCCTTCCCTCTGCCCATGCAGAGTCCATCTGTGAGGGTCCAGAGCTGGGAAGGAGAGTGAGGGGCCATCCCAGCCCTTTGGGCCAGCAGCAGTTGGAGATGTTGTCCCGGTGTCACGTGACAGGAGTTCTCCAGGCCTGGCTAAGCACAGCAGAGTGGGGCGGTTAGGGGGGTCAGCCCTTTGGGGGATTCCCAGGCGGAAGTTCCTCTCTCCAGCTGCTCCACCTTCGGTTGCTTTCAAGGGAGGAGACTCAGTAGGGCCTGGCTTTGCCCGTGGTGACTTCAGCATTTTCAGTCGGTCTCCATGGCAGCCAAGAAAGCTGCCAGGCACCTCCTGAGCCTGATTGGTGCCCGGGCCAGCTGCAGGCACTGGCACGGGCCCAGGTGGGCCAAGATTCCTGCAAAGAGCTCTGCTTCTGAGGCCTGGCAAACCCACTAGACTCTCCCCCTCCATCCCCTCCCGGCTGGATGCTGCAAAGTGAGGCTCTCCCCACCCAAAGCTCCTGAACTGAAGGGGGGCATGTGCTTGGTGAGCCCCTCTGGGGCAGGCCGAGGGGAGGAGGCAGCAGAGGTCAAAATCCCGCCATGGTCAGGTCAGCCCAAGCGCCCTCTGCTAGGAACCCCCCAATGGGCGTGGGGGCCGGGCACTGAGGCCCTAGTTCCCTTGTGGTAAAAGCCATCCACTACACCGGTCTCTCATCTCCATGCCTTCCTACACAGTCTCTCCTGCAGAAATGAGAGCCTTCCCTCCTTCCCTCGGCCTCCCAGAAGTGAGATTTCTTCAAGGTGAACTCCCAGGTGTCCCTTCCTCCAGGAGGCCCACCCTGATCTCTCCCAGGTGTCTCTTCTCTACTTCTTTGGGCTTGCCTCTCCCCTCGCCTTTAGAGAATGGCAGCTCCTTGAGGTCACGGACTCACCCGAGAAAGCAATGTTTCAGGAAGGAAGGAAGGAGTGAAAGGGACCAAGGCCTCGGTTTCCCTTCCTCGGCCCGAAGGCAAGCCCTGGGACAAGTGAGCGGTCAGTGAGGGCACCTCTGGGCAGGGCAGGCTCGCAGGCAGTGGGACCCAGGCCACCCAATCGGTGGAACGGGACCCCCTCAGGGCTCCTAGTTGTCAGGAGCAAGGGAGTAAGCCAGCGGGAAGCAGAGGGATGGGCTCCGGGACTTGGGGCCCAGCTTTGGCCCAGGGCCGGGAGGCTGGGCCTTGGGGAGTCCAGGATGCAGCTGTGCGCTAGCCCCCCAACGGGTGAGACAGACTGGGGCTACAGTGATGGTGGCAGCGGGCTGGGAGCTGAGGGTGCTGGGAAATGTGGCCTGAGGCTGAGCCCCTAACTCACACCACACCCCACCCCACCCCCGCCTCCAATCCCAGCCTGTGGAAATGCCCGACCTCCAGCTGTTGGAGCACTTGCCTGAGCCCCTGAGAGCCGCTTTTTTCCCAGCCGAGGAGGCGTCAAGAGGCGCAAGCCCGGGGTCCCTTAGCTGGGAAGGGCCTGGAGCTAAAGTCAGCCTCGCTCTCGGCTGGAGGACGCCTCCTAGTCCTAGCTTCAGCCCAGGATCCCAGGTACCCGGCCAGGTTCAGCACCCTCCCCTCCCCTCCCCCGCCCAGGTGTCAGCCCCACGGGCGGCCC
>JAJPUD010024291.1:0-10670 GCA_023553655.1 Myrmecobius fasciatus | reverse complement strand
ATTTTCTTCCAATGCTTGATCAGCAAAGATAAAGGAAGTGATTTAATGGTTCAAGATTTTAGATATATCTTAATTTTTATGACACTTGAAAATATCTTAGTATAATTCTATAACTTTTTGATTAACATCATTATGTAAAAGAAAGGAATTTGTAAAATATAAGCAGCGAATATTTCTATAATACCTTACACATAAGCTAAGCATATTTACATACTTTTCTCATTTGATACTCACAGAAATGGTCTAGCATACAAAAAAAAAAGCATTATTAGTCTGACTTTCCCCACAAATAGCCTAAAGCTCAACAAAGTGATCCAAAGTCACAGGGAGGGTACATTACAGACTAGTCACTTCTAATTTCTGGTCTGGAATTCTTTCTACTCTAAGAAATAAAGAATCTCGAGGCTAAAGTTTCTGGGAAAAATTGCTTGTAATTTTAGGAACTGACTAGACCAAAAAGACCCATTATAAAATTCTGCTTTTTGAAATGTGCTTCATTTGGCTTCAGTTCTTTCCAATGTGTGAGCATTTCTAACATGTAGAAAACACATCAAGACTAACTGATTAGGGTATTTATTTACTAAGAGAGATGATTAGAGATATTTCTGGCATACACACTAGCTTCAAATAGCCCTTGGAAAAGAAATAAATTCCTTAATGAGTGTATTTATAAACAGAGAAGAGAAAGTCACTCAGTGGTATCATTGCCTTAATACAGCCCAGATTCCTGAGGCTCAGGAAAAGAGCCTAATTCATCATGCATAGTCAAATAAATGAGTAGTGATGGATGCCAGTGACCTTCCCCATAAGGCAAATGTTGTCTTTCTACTTAAAAAAGAAAGATGTTTGTTTTCTACCAAGGAAAGCTCATAGAGAGATAATGGCCAAGACTAAGACAAAAGGTTAAAATTCCTTTATCCATATATAAATCTAGTCAGTCAGAAAATGAGTTAAAAAAATTAAATATTTATTGTGAGCCAGTCACTGTACTAAGTACTAGGCATACAAGGAAACACAAAAAGTATCCCACCCCTTTGCACTATATACAAAATACACAAATAACTTTGTATATGCAAGATATATGTTAGTTAGCATTTCCCTCACCCCCTTTGTTAGTACCCACCAAAAATAAATAACAAGACAATAAAATAAACAAATAAATATTAAACATTGATAAGAGGATACATAATCTTAGACTTCTCTTTTAGCAAACATTTATTGGTTCCCCTACTGTTTGCAAAACACTTTGCAGTATACAAAGGCAAAAAAACCCAAAAAACAAAAAACGTAACAGGAGTTTATATTTAACTATGTGCAGGTACCTACCCATAAAATGGGGATATAAAGAAGTCAATAATATATATATATATATATACAAATTAATTATAACATACAGAAATATTAGCAACTGAGAGACATATACTTAATTACGGGTGTCTGGAAAAATCTGGAGGGATTCTAAAATGTTTTTTTTCCTTGAATGGTAATGAACCCAAGATTTTCATCCAAAGCTCCAGTCCCTCACTGTTGATAACAGCTACATCCATATTATAAAGCACCAGTCATCAAAACCAAAATTGCTAAATAAAAGGCCAGTTGATCAGTGGAATAGGTCAGGTTCACAGAACAAAATAGTCAATGACTATAGCAATCTAGTGTTTGACAAACCCCAAAACCCAAGGTTTTGAGATAAGAATTTACTATTTGACAAAAACTGCTGGGAAAATTGGAAATTAGTATGGAAGAAATTAAGGATTGACCCACATTTAACAACACAAGATCTAACTGGGTTCAGGAACTAGACATAAAGAGTGATATAAGCAAATTAGAAGAACATAGGATAGTTTACCTCTCAAATTTGTGAAGGAAGGAATTTGTGTTCAAAGAAGAACTGGAATTCATATTTGAACACCAGATAGATCATTTTGATTATATTAATTTAAGAAGATTTTGTACAAACAAAATTAATGCAGATAAGAGCAGAAGGAAAGCAATAAATCGGGAAATCATTTTTACATTTAAGAGTTCTGATAAAGGCTTCATTTCTAAAATATATAGAGAATTGACTCAAATTTATAAGAATTTAAGCCGTTCTCCAATTGATAAATGGTCAAAGGATAGGAACAGACAATTTTCAGCTGAAGAAATTAAAACCATTTTTAATCATATGAGAAGATGCTCTAAATCACTATTGATCAGAGAAATGCAGATTAAAACAACTCTGAGATACCACTACACACCAGGTAGATTGGCTAAAATGGCAGGAAAAGACAATGCTAAATGTTGGAGGAGATGTGGGAAAACTACGACGCTGATACACTGTTGGTAGAACTGTGAATGGATCCAGTCATTCTGGAGAGCAGTTTGGAATTATGTTCAAAAAGTTATCAAACTGTACATATCCTTTGATCCAGCAGTGTTTCTATTGGGCCTATATCCCCAAGAGATCTGAAAGGAACAAAAGGGACCCACATGTGGGTTCTTGTTTGTGGCAGCTCTTTTTGTAGTGGCAAGAAACTGGAAAATGAGTGGATGCCCATCAGTTGGAGAATTACTTAATAATCTATGGTATATGAATATTATAGAACATTATTGTTTTATTAGAAATGATTAGGAGGATGATTTTAGAGATTCCTGGAGAGACTTACATGAACTGATGCTAAGTGAAATGAGCAGGACCAGAAAATCACAACAATCAATTCTGATGAATGTCACTCCTTCCAACAATGAGATGATTGATGCCAGTTTCAATGATCTTGTGGTGAAGAGAGTCATCTATTCCCAGAGAGGGTACTGTGGGAAATGAATGTGGATCACAATATAACATTCTTACTCTTTTTGTTGTTTGCTTGCATTTTGTTTTCTTTCTCATTTAATTTTTTTAAATCTGATTTTTCTTGTGCAGCAAGATAACAGTATAAATATATATACATATATTGGATTTAACATATATTTCAACATATTTAACATGTATTAGGCTACCTGCCATCTAGGGAAGGGTATGGGGGGGGAGGAGGAGAAAATCTGAATCACAAGGCAATATGCAAAGGTCAATGTTGTCAAATTATCAATACACATGTTTTGAAAGTAAAAAGCTTTAATAATTGAAACAGAAAAGGAAAAGAGTCACATTCATCAGAACTGATCATCACATAATGTTGTTCTTGCTGTGTACAATGTTCTCTTGGCTCTACTCACTTCACATAGCATTAGTTCATATAACTATCTCCAGGCCTTCCTGAAATCTTCCTGCTGACCATTTCTTATAGAACAGAAATACTCTATGATATTCATTTACCAGAACTTATTCAGCCATTTCCCAACTGATGGGCACACAGTTTCCAATTCTTTGACACTAGAAAAAGGGGTGCTACAAACATTTTTACATAAGTGAGGCCCCTTCCATTTTTTATGATCTCCTTGGGATACAGACCCAGCAGACACAGCAGAATCAAAGTGTATGAACAGTTTGATATCCCTTTGGGCATAGTTCCAAATTTCTCTCCAGAATGGTTAAATCAGTTCACAACTCTACCAGCAATCTATTAGTGCCCCAGTTTTCCCATATCTTCTTCAAACTTTATCATTTCTTTTCTTTTTATCTTAGTCAATCAGAGAGGTGTGTAATGGTACCTCAGAGTTGTCTTAATTTGCAATTCTCTTTTCAATAGTGATTTAGAGTATATTTTTTTCATATGACTAGACATGGTTTTCATGTTTTCATCTGAAAATTTTCTATTCATTTTGTTAGATCATTTATATAGTTACATTTTTAAAATGTTTATATGTAACTTGTAATAAATTATGTAGGCCAAAGGTTGTGTGGGAATAATATTCCTTTGAACAATGCTACATTGAGGGATCAAAAATCTTTATATATGGAATGTATACCTACCTCACTAATCCTTTATAAATCTATATCAAAGTTTTCAGCAGTATATTTTTATTTCAGGAAATTATTTGAACATCACTCCATGTCTGGTGAATTAGAGTTTGTTTATTTTTTTTCTTCCCAGAATACATAAGATGTCATACAGCTTGCTCTCTCTGGCTCCCTCTCTCTTTTTCTCTCTTTTTTTTCTTTCTCTCTCTCTCTCTCTCTCTCTTTCTTTCTCTCCTTATTACAATCTAGAGTTAAATTACTTTTGTCTAAAATATTATAATTTCTTGAAATTGTCATAGGTCAGATCTGGTAATTAATGGCATAAAGCATAAAATGAGACAAACTGCTCATGAATATGTTAATGATTTAAGGTTAGCAACACTTGCATAGTTTAAATCTCTGCTCCCTTTCCCATAAAATTATATTTCTGACAGTATAATTTTAAATCTTTTTTTTTTCAGAAAGCTCTTCTTTTTTTTGCCAGCTAATGCATAAAGATATTATTAACACCAAGAAATTCTCCTCCCCCTCCCCAAAAAACCACACAAATATACATACACACACACACTGCCACTACTGCCATAGGAATATTTATTTGATGAATTTTTCATCTAACATATGTTGATATAAAATGAAAGAAATGTTTATTCACATGGATAGAGTAGTGGCCTCTCAGTCAAGAAGAACTAGTTATAAAACTGCTTTAGATGCACATTAACTGTGTGGACATATTTAAACCATTTAATTTTTCTGAGAATCAGCATTCTCATCTATGAAAAGAGGTTAAGGAGGTAATGTTGAAAGTTCTGAATTTCAACTCAGGTTTTCCTGATTTCAGATATGTACTCTATCCACTGCACAGCCTAGTTTCCTCTAATATCAATCAAATATGATTATGATTCCATAAACAAAAAAATGACCAAATGTTTAAACAATAAATGCCTATCAATAAAAATTTTAAAATGAAGTGTTTCTTCCTTTACTCCCAAAAAAAATTGTTGAAAAGGTGCATTCAAAAATACAATTGCAGGGCTAGAATGTGATTTTCTAATTGTAATTTCAGTGTGGAAACTGTATTGCTTATATGTATTTTATGTCTAGTCTAGATAATTCTTTCAGTCCGTGAAAATTTAAGTGCCTTGTCTGTAAACACAGTGACAGAAGCATGACATTAAGTGATGTTTTCCTGAATAATAACCAGTCGTTTCTATGTATATATGGGTTATATAATAATAATGAAGGTATTAAACTACTTTCTATCTAGCAAGACCCTAGCCATTGTACACACACACACACACACACACACGTGTGTATACACATATGTGTATAAATGTATGTGTGACAAAATGTTTAAATATCCCCAAAGGAGATTTAATGTGACAAGTTAATCCTAACTGAAAAGGTTATTAGTCAGAACAATGCACTATTCAGGAATGATTATCATCACTGGCAATCAGTGTTTATTGAATTCCCAAAGAATTTTGTACTTGAAAAGTATGTAATATTTATCTCTGGAGAGGTATAGACACTTTACAAATAGAGTAGAAATTCATTTCACCAGTCTGAGATGGTCTAGGTAGATCTCTCTCTGGGCTTCATCTAAGTAACAAAAGAAGTTTTTGTGCTTTCCTGGAGTTCTAATTTCACAAATCCTTTTTCCAAGAGAAGTGGTGTTAGACTGATAGACTGGTTTCTTTCCAAAGGAGTAATTGCATTCCCTCAAACTTTCCAGTCATCTGCAATAAGATTTTTCTTTGGGTCCTCTGCTGAGGTGTTGAATGGTGTGAATTTACCTGTCTTCTGTTTTGTTGCTGACTGATGGGATCCCCATAGTTCTGCAATTTAAGACCTTTGAGGGATCTCAGAAAAGAGCTAAGGAAAGGGAGAGACCTCTGTATGCACTGATGAAAACAATTGTCATATGAGACTGCTGCATTAAACACGTGTATTTCCTCTTGGCCCCTCTTTGTATTGCACTGAGGGGCTTCTCATGTCATTTCTATGTATATTTCTGGCTATTGGTTCATTACATGCATAGCTCCCGATCTAAATATCAAATTACATTAAAACACATTACCACATATTGCTTGTTCTTTTAGGTTTCATGGTGAGGGAAGGGAACATGGATCTTATTTCCAAGAGAGACATTTATAGACTAAGGTCTAAATGCTGTGTGAATCCAACAAATAAGAAAATCAAAGATCTTTAATTCTACTGCTATCCCTATAGCCTTGGAAAAAGGATCTTCATTTCTTTATTTCATAGAAATGTGAGATCTGGCACTGAGAGCATGAGAAAACCATAATAACCATATAGTTCACTACACTAAAAGTTCCAATTTGTTTGTGAGTTAGACAATCAGTAGTATTTATGAAATGTGCACTATGTTCTAGGTGTTGTGCTAAGTGCTCGAGACACAAATATATACAAATTTAATCCATGCTATCAAGGAGGTCATAATCTAATGTATACAGATGGTGACAGTATATTCTATGTTGAACATAATGCAACTCCTACCTTGAAAATTTACTCTCTTAGAATACACATCATTGTATGCAAAAAGACAAACTAACACAGAATAGTTTTCCATTGTCAAATACGAATCAAAAGAATCAGATAAATATTACAATGATTGTATAGTTTTCATTGGTAACACCATTCTCTCTCGAAATACAAATTATATCATTTCAATACTCTATTGTGTTAGTTTCCTTCTTTTTATTTTTTCTCTTTACCCAATTTATTTGAAGCCTTCCTCTGCTTCTAATAATGGTAAAATAATTAATACCTATATGCCATTTATTATGTGCCAGACACTGTGCTATGTGTTTTTTCAATGATCTCATTTGATTCTCCCAATATCCCAGAAAGATAGTTATTATTATATCCATTTTATAGATAATGAAACTGAAGCAAACAGAGTTGAGTGGCTTGCCCAGGGTCAGTCAGCTAATAAGTATTTGAGACTGAATTTTAATTCAGTTCTTCCACATTTAAATGTAGGGCTCTAAAAATTGTGTATATGTTCCTACTAGTAAGAATTAGATATTTAACCAATATTAGAACAGATAGTATTTGAATGTGAATGCCTTTAATTCAGATAGGAGATTCAAGTGCATTAGGCACAGATTTAGTAACATTCAGTAAATTAAAATTTTTATGATTAATTAATCTAATTAATTAATGCATTATTAAATAAAACTCTAAATGTTAGTAAAAAAGTTTATTAAAAACATTTAGTAAAGTAAGTTCGTGAGTACTCCCAATTGAAATGTGGAATCCTTTACAGAGCCAGCAGATGGTACATTTAATTTTTGGAGCTCTTCATATTGGTTATATATTGCAGTGAGATTATAAGCTTTAGAAAAGTCAAGTTACCTTAGATATCTAATCAAACCTTGTTATTTCACAAATAAGACAACTGAGGATATTGAAGTTATATACTTCTGGAGGAATAGAATTAATTAAAATTTCTCTGAAAATTTTAGAAGCAGATCAATATAGATGAAATTGAAATTCTACTTCTTATTACTTATGAAACTTTGTCAAGTCATCATGACAGTGTGTCTCAGTTTCTTCATATAAAAGTAGAGTATTACACTGTGTATTCTTCATAGGCAAAATAGGGAAGACTATATTCATTCAGAACTAAATTACTTGTTGCAGATAGGTTTAGTTAATTTTTCCTATAAAAACAGTTCTTGTGAATGGATCCAACCATTCTGGAGAGCAATTTGGAACTGTGCTCAAATTATCAAACTGTGCATACCCTTTGACCCAGCAGTGTTTCTATTAGGCTTATATCCCAAAGAGATCTTAAAGGAAGGACAGGGACCCACATGTGCAAGAATGTTTGTAGCAGCCCTTTTTGTAGTGGCTAGAAACTGGAAACTGAATGGAATGCCAATCAATTGGAGAATGACTGAATAAATTACGGTATATAAATGTTATGGAATATTATTGCTCTATAAGAAACCACCAGCAGGATGATTTCAGAGAGGCCTGGAGAGACTTGCACAAACTGATGCTGAGCAAAATGAGCAGAAGCAAGAGATCATTATACACGGCAACAACAATACTATATGATGATCAATTCTGATGGACATGATTCTCTTCAACAATGAAATGTTTCAAATCAGTTGTAATTGTTCAGTGAACAAAGCCATATATACCCAGAGAGGGATATGAAATGTGGACTACAACATAACATTTTCATGCTCTCTATTGATGTTTGCTTGCATTGTGTTTCCTTTATCAGATTTTTTTTTTGGTAGATCCAACTTTTCTTGCACAGCAAGATAACTGTAAAAATATGTATACATATATGCGATTTATCAAGTATTTTAACATAATTACCGTGTAATAGACTTCCTGCCATCTAGGGGAGGGGTGGGGATTAGGGGGGAAATTTTGTAATTGAAAGCTTTGTAAGTGTCAATATACAAGGATTATCCATACATATGTTTTGTGAATAAAAAGATTTAATAAAAACATTTCTTAAAATGATATAAATGGAAAAAAAAGAATTAAGAATTCAGTTAAGACTACTTATAGAAAAAACAGTTCTAAGGGTGACTAAATGGCACAATGAATAGAAAACTGGCTAGGGAATCAGAAGGACCTGAGTTCACATTCAGCATCAGACACTTAACACTTACCAGCTGTGTGATAATAAAGTTAAAGTACTTTGGACTATATATTGACCTTTATCACGTTTAATCATTGGAAGTACACATTTTTAGACTGAAATCAGAAAAAAATGCATTGCTGTCAGTGCTTAATATCATGTAATATGACTTTAATAAATACAAAGATTGGAGAGAGAATTCTGGGAAGATGAAGTAGTAGGCTAACAAATACCAAGAGAGGTGGAGCTTTTCTCCCACAAACAAGACAAATTAGCTACTCAGATCAAACTTAGACCAGTTTAAAAAAAAAAAAAAAGAATTGAGGAAGACAGTGGTCCTCCTGGGACAATGCAGAATATTCAAGTGAAGTTACTAGGACAGGGATTTTACGTCCAACCCAGAGAGGAGAGCCCAAGGAGGTCCTGAGGCCATAGGTACCATGTCCTATTCCCCAGGACAAGAGGTGATTACATTAGCAAGCTCTTATTTATTTATTTATTTACTTATATTTTATTTTTTTATTAAAACTTTTTATTTGCAAAATATATGTATGCATAATTCTTCAACACTGATCCTTACAAAGCTTTCTGTTACAAGTCTCCCCCCCCCTTTAGTCCCCACCCCTCCCCTAGATGGCAGGAAATCCACTACATGTTAATTATGTTAAAATACTTGATAAGTCGAATATATGTATACATATTTCCACAGTTATCACTCTTGTGCAAGAAAAATCGCATCCACAAAAAAAAAAAAATCTGAGAAAGGAAACACAATGCAAGTAAATATCAATAGAGAGACAAAAATGTTATGTTGTGGTCCACATATCATATCCCTCTCTCTGGTGTATATGGCTTTCTTCACTGAACAATTGGAACTGGTTTGAAACATTTCATTGTTGAAGAAAGCCACGTCTGTCAGAACTGATCATCTTATAGTATTGTTGTTACTATGTATAATGATCTCCTGGTTCTGCTGACTTTGTTCAGCATCAGTCCATGCAAGTCTCTCCAAGCCTCTCTGAAATCATCCTGCTGATCGTTTCTTATACAACAATAATATTCCATAACATTCATATACCATAATTTGTTCAGCCAGTCTCCAATTGATGGGCATCCATTCAACTTCCAGTTTCTAGCCACTACAAAAAGAGCTGCCACAAACATTTCTGCACATGTGGGGCCCTTTCCTTTCATTAAGATTTCTTTGGGACATAAGTCCAATGGAAACACTGAACAAGCTCTCATTTAAAAAAAATTAGGTAAAGGAGAAATAATTCAATCATAGAAAGTTACTATGGAAATAGGAAAAAATGGATTTCATCTTCAGAGGAAGATACTAAAGTAAAAAGAAAAAGTCTCTTTCACTCCAAAGAGCAACATTAAATTATCACCTCCCCAAAAATGTCATAGAAGCATTCAAAAAAGACTTTAAAATTCAAGTGAGAGAGATTAAGGAAGAGCTTTAAACAATAAACAATACAAGAAAACCCAGAAAATTATGAAAGGCAAGTCAGTCAGCTAGAAAAAGAGATCCAGAACCTAAAAGAAGAAAATCACTCCTTGAAAACTAGAATTAGGAAAAGGGAAATCAGCAAGTTATAGAGGAGCAAGAAAAAATAAAAGAAAATATGTCATGAAAAAGTAGAAAAGACATTCAATGAATACCCAGATTTTCAAGCTTTTTTTAACTTAAATATTAATTTAAATATTAAATAAATTAACATACAAGATCCAAGAAAAATATCAAGTAAACATCAAAGACTAACTATAAGGAATTTAGTGTTTTATATTTGGAATTTAAATTGCATATCTAATATTGTCATTAGTAAGTGGGTAGTTTAAAAGAAAGATTAGAGTAGAGTTGCATATAATATGATTCTAAAAAGAAAAACTGTGTGGGAAATGAAGATAATACAATAGTAGCAAAAGGCTGATAGGTCTGGAACCCTACTCTCATTGTGAATGGGTTAAAGAGGGAATAACACATATATATTTAGAACACATGTATAAAATTTCTAAATTAAGAAATAAAATAGAGGCTAAGGGGCTAGGGAAAAGAAAAAGAATAAGGGAGGATTTTTAAAGATAATGCTATTCCTAACAGATCAGGGTTAAAGAGAGAACAACAGTAATATATATAAAGGAATAAAACTTCTAAAC
>JAJPUD010024290.1:0-18910 GCA_023553655.1 Myrmecobius fasciatus | reverse complement strand
AAGAAAGAAAGAAAGAAAGAAAGAAAGAAAGAAAGAAAGAAAGAAAGAAAGAAAGAAAGAAAGAAAGAAAAAGAATTAAAGAAAAGGAAGAAAGAAAGAAAAGAGACAAAGAAAAATTAAAACATCATTTGTGAAAACTGGAACAACAAAGAATGCCAGAGTTGGGACCTTAGAATAAAGAATGCTCAAGCTGGGGCGGGGGAGGGCATAGAATGAGGGATGGGGGAGACCCTAGGACGTAGGGTGGACTGCCGGACACCCAAGGACCCTTCGTCTGGGTCAGCTGCCCACTTCTTGAATTTGAGTGAATGGGGGCCCAGAGAGGGAGGTGATTGGAGCACCTTGGTGACTGAGACTGTCGCACTGAGTGATGTCCCACCACTGCCATCATCTGGGCTCTGCCCGGGGGAGCTGCTGCCCGGAGCCACCCAGGCGGTCAGAAGTGGGTCCTTAGTTAGCAAACGCGGGGCAGGGCATCAGCTATTCCTCCCCCAAGATACCTATATATTCTCAAGGAAGAAAAAAGTTCCCCTGGCCTCCTTGGTCCAGAAGCTGGGCTTCCCTGGCGCGGGCACAGAGAGCGGGCCAGCATGAGCGTCGTGATCCGTGGCTGCCCTCCAGCCTCCTCCGGCTCTTCCCCGCGCCTCCTGGGTCCTGCTCCAAGGGAGCCAAGTTGGGGGTCACCCCACGGGGCCATGGAAGAGCTTCTCAGCTTGAGAGGAGCCGGGGAGCAGGGGCGGCCTCCTCCCGCTGGGAACAGCCTCTCCCAGGACACATAAGGGGCCGGAGCCCTCGCCTCCCTTTGCCTTCTAAGTTCATGGCGACTCCCAGAAGGCGGAGCTTCTGCCCTGGGCAGGACTTCCATCCCGAGCCGGGTCTGGGGATCCATGAAGGGCCGTTCTCCCTGCCCAGGTCCCCGTGCAGAGGCTGGCAGCTGCTCCCGGCTCTGGAGTGACCCAGGGGGACTGCCCCAAGCAGCATTTTCTCCACATTGCGGCCGCCCAGGACCAGGTCACCGAGGCCCGTGACCCATCCTCCCTTTCACCCTCCTGAACGCCGGCGCTTGGCTCTCCAGAAGCTTCCTGGCCCATCGTCCCTCCGATCCCTGTGAGGAGGCGGAGTCAGTGACCACTGGACCAACTCTGTCGGAGCTGGAGTCCCCCAATCCAGGCCCGCCTTTTGATGGAAGGTGCTGAGGGCGAGAGAGGCTGTCCCCGAGAGAACAAGCAGCAGGCCGGGGCGCGAGCCCACCTTGTGGAGCCCACTGCCTGGGAATTGCCGAGAAGCGAGTGGCCGGAGGCCCAAGCGGCTGGAGGCCCAAGCGGCTGGAGGCCCAAGGCCACTGAGCCTCTCTGCGGGGGGCCTTTCTGGGCGATGCTGTCTCTGTAGCATCCTGGAGCCCAGAAATCCGTCCCGCAGATGGAGCTGAGGGCTGGGAAGCCCAAGAGTTACCGCCGAAGGCTCGGAACTGATTCCTTTGTTCTAAACTCCTCCTGGAAGGCGTGCAGGATGCACGGAGGGAATGAGGGGATTGCTTCTCCTTCCCCCAATTGTAAATCAAGGAGAGGATGCTGGTGACCTATCCATCGTGACCTCTAGCTCTTTTTCAGTCCAGCTTGTCTGGTCCTTGTCTTGTACAGAGTAGTTTCTTCTTCTTCCCCCAGACTGCTCTGCCCCATTCCCCGCACCCCGTCCCCCATCCCCCTGCCCTGAGACCATGAGCAGTTTGCTTCTGGTTCCCCCGATTCTAAATTAAGGGGAGGATGTCAGTGATCTGCCCAGTGTGAGCTCTAGCTCCTTTTCAGGCCAGCTTGTCCGGTCCTTGTCTCATACAATTCTTCCGTCCCCCGTCCCGATAGGAATTTTGTGGGGATGCTCCGGGCCCGGCCCCGGCAGTGGCCGCACACCTCCAAGCTCAAACCCCGTCCTCAGAGACCCTTTTTGAGCACGTCTCTTGGGCTAGTGCTGATCCACGGGTCACGCTCCTGGCCCGGCGTTTCACCTTCGTTTGTCCATGACAGATTTGTGGCAGGCCTTCTGCCTGTGTCGCTTCAAGCACTTCCAGGCACCGGGGACACGGCGCTTCCCAGCGAGGCTTGCCCTGCGCCCGGGGCCCGCCTGACTCAGCCGTGTGCCCTGTTCTCCCCTAGGGCTTGATGCACTCCAGCGGGCCCGTGGGGCGCCACCGACAGCTGGTTCTGGTGCTGGAAGGAGAGCTGTACCTCATTCCCTTTGCCCTCCTGAAAGGGAGCTCCTCCAACGAGTATCTGTACGAGCGCTTCACCCTCATCGCGGTGCCCTCCATCCGGGCCCTGAGCCCCAACTCCAAGGTAGGCCCCACACCCCTGCCGGCCCCCCGGCCCCCTGGCCCGCTCCGAGGCAGCAGACAGAACCATGTTCCCCCCGCTCCCAGGGCGGGCAAGGGCTCTGGTGTAAGTGTGGAGCTGCCCCGAGGCAGGGGGATGGAGCACAGGACCCCTTGCAGCTCCCTGCTCCCGCCTTTTCTGCCCTTCGAGGCTCCCTTGGGGTCCTCTCTAGGGGTCACAGGGATCCAAGGGAAATCATCCCCCAGGACACAGATAGAAAACCCCAGGGAAGCACTCACTCCATTCTGGTCTGCAGAAGTCTGGCTGGTCCTTAGATGGCACGAGCCCCACGCTCAGAAGCTTCCCGGGAGCTTGCCTACATCCGTTGGGTGCCTCCTGTACACAGGAGCACCACGCTTTCTTTGTGGCAAGACAGGGCAGAGAGCAGAGCAGGGGCTGAGCTTCGGGGAGCAGGAGCTGAGCTTCAGGGAGCTGGGGCTGAGCTTCGGGGAGCAGCCCCTTCGGACACAAGGGGAGAAAGATTGAGCCTTGGGAGCGCAGCCAGGCAAAAATGGCTGGCCTCCCCGCAGAGCGCTCCATCCCTCACCCGCGCCTAAGGCCGGCCACCTCCGGGCTAAGAGCACTTGGGTCATTAAAACTGAACCCCCTCATCACTGCCCAAGACCCATGATAGCTGCCCACAGGCCGGCCCTCTCCCCGTGGCCCCCGCCATCCCCATCACAACTGCTCATAGAGTGACCCAGGGCTGCCCGCCGAGCCACCCTGGAGCTCCCAGGGCGTCCTCCCAAACGATTCGGCCGCCTCCCAGCCTAAGCATGTGGGCGCTGGGGGGTGTCAGGGGCAGGGGGAGCGAAGGTTCCCCCGGCGACCGAGGCCCGTGCTCAACCACTCACCCAGGACCCGGCCCCCCAAGGGTGCCATGGATGGGAGCTGTGAATGGAGCCTTCGGGTCCCCTGCTCTGGGAGGGAGTGTCATGTTTATGGACTGTTTTATGACATTGACTGAGTCACAGCTGAGCAGGAATAAGAACAATGGACATCATGGGGGAGTAAAGAGGAAGGGAGGAGAGAGGAAGGAGAGAGAGAAGGAAGGAAGGAGAGGGAAGGAGGGAGGGAGGGAAGGAGGAGCAAAAGCAGACACACGAGGAAATGTTGAGTTTGGGACCAGCTGGAACGGACAGTTGATGCAAGGAAGTAGTTTGGTTTGGGTTTTGTTTTTGTTTTTTTCCTGAGACAGTTGGGGTTAAGTGACTTGCCCAGGGTCACACAGCTAGGAAGTGTTCGTGTCTGACCCCAGATCTGAGCTCGTGTCCTCCTGACTTCAGGGCTAGGGCACGAAAGGCCGGGGGGACCAAATCGTGGCCCCACTAGGCTGACCCTTTGTGCGGAGAGCTGCCTGGCCGTGGGGGGGTGGAAGGCGCCCGGGCCCCGCTGCTCTGCCCGCTCACGCTCCCTCTCTCTCCTAGTCCCACCTGAGGAAGAACGCGCCCGCCTTCTCCAGCTCCACCTCGATGGCGGCCGTCATCGGCAACCCCAAGCTCCCCTCGGCGGTCATGGACCGCTGGCTGTGGGGGCCGGTGCCCTCCGCGGAGGAAGAAGCTTACATGGTCTCGGAGCTGCTCGGCTGCCAGCCTCTGGTGGGCCACGTGGCCACCAAGGAGCGGGTCATGAGCGCCCTGAGCCAGGCCGAGTGCGTCCACTTCGCCACCCACATCTCCTGGAAGCTGTCCGCCCTGGTGCTCACCCCCAACGCCGACGGCACCCCCGGGGGCAGCAGGAGCTCCTTCGGCAACCCCTACACCATCCCCGAGTCTCTGCGGATGCCGGACGACGCCAGCGACGCCGAGAGCATCTCGGACTGCCCGCCCCTGCAGGAGTTCCTGCTCACGGCCGCCGACATCTTGGACCTGCGGCTGCCGGGGAAGCTGGTGGTCCTGGGCTCCTACCAGGAGTGCGGCAGCAGGGTCACGGCCGACGGGGTCATCGGCCTGACCCGGGCCTTCCTGGCGGCGGGGGCCCAGTGCGTGCTGGTGTCGCTGTGGCCCGTGCCCGTGGCGGCCTCCAAGATGCTGATCCACGCTTTCTACTCGTCCCTGCTGAACGGGCTGCGGGCCAGCGCCGCCCTGGGCGAGGCCATGAAGGGGGTGCAGAGCAGCAAGCAGTTCTCGCACCCGTCCAACTGGGCAGGTAGGAGGGCCGGGGCTGGAGCCGGGGGCTGGGGGCTGAGCTGGGGCCGGGGGCCAAAGACCAGAGATTTCACAGCCTGGCTCTGGGCCACCCCCTCTGCCCGCCAGCAGCGCCCCTTAAATCCCCTGGCTCCCAGCTTCAGGGAGCAGCCCTCGCTGCCCTCTGGGAGTGTGTCTAGTTTACAAGGTACTCCACAAGTGGGGTACCCGCCCCTGGCAGCGGCGCTGAGAGGTGGGCAGAGTGGGGAAGGGCCTGAGGGTCAGGGAAGCGACAACTCTCTGAATGTCCCTGAGCCACGGCCCCCCAACCTCCCGTACCCGACTCCCCGACCCGAGATGAGGGGTACAGCTCGCCCTGGCAGAGCCGGGGCCCTGTGGCAGCCACCCAGCGTCCTGCCCCCAGCAGCCCCGAGCCGGGGGCCTCCAGTGGGTGCCTGGGGCCCCGAAGGGACCTTTGTCCAGCTGTGGAGGTTAGCGAGGTCCTCACTGTGCCCTGGACCTAAGTCTGTCTCTGAGTGAGGGCGGGCTCCTGCTCTGGATGGGACGGGCACGAGCTGCGTTGGGTCCCACAGAACCCCACTGGCCCGATGGGTCGGTCACGGATGTCCCGCCCAGCACAGGTCACTTGGTCACCCTGCCGTGTTTCCATTCAGAATCCTGTAATGTTGTGGTGGAGGTGACAGAGCAGCAGTAACAGCCCTGAGAGGGAGGTGCTACTATTGTGCCCATTTTTACAGATGAGGAAACTGAGGCACTACGTGTCTCCAGATTCCTGCCTCTATGAACACTTTGCTCATGACAGCCCTTCAAGGGAATGAACATTGTCCTGTCTTACAAGTTGGGAAACTGAGGCTCCTTAAGGTTAAATGGAAAAAAAAATCAAGCCAAAATCATGTTTAAGCAGTTAAATGCACATTACTGGGCTGGCAAAAGGCCCAGTCGGGACTGGGAGCCGGGGGCTCTGCCCCTGGGGCCAACGGGGTCCAAGCCAGGGCCTGTGGTACAGTGGACAGACACAGCAAGCGCACTGCAGGCATGCTCACAGGCCGCCGGCAGGGGGGGCTTACTGTCCCAGGCAGCCCCCAGCCCTCCACAGCCCCTGGTCCTCAGCAGCCCCCGGGCCTCCATAGCCCCCAGGCCTCAGCAGCCCCCAATCCTCCACAGCCCCCAGGCCTCCGCAGCCCCCACTCCTCCACAGCCGCGGGTCTCAGCAGCCCCCAAGTCTCAGCAGCCCCCAATCTTCCACAGCCCCCAGGTCTCAGCAGCCCCCAGTCCTCAGCAGCCCTCGGGCCTCCATAGCCCCCGGTCCTCAGCAGCCCCCGGGGTCTCAGCAGCCCCTGGGCCTCCGTAGCCCCAAATCCTCCACAGCCCCCAGTCCTCCATAGCCCCCAGGTTTCAGCAGCCCCCGGGGCCTCCATAGCCCCCAGTCCTCTGCAGCCTCTGGTCCTCAGCAGCCTCCAGTCCTCAGCAGCCCCCGGTCCTCTGCAGCCCCCAGTCCTCCACAGCCCCCAGGTCTCAGCAGCCCCCAGGCCTCCGCAGCTCCCAGTCCTCAGCAGCCCTGCCCATTTTAGAAGTGACCCTGTTCTCCAGCTGGGTCGGGGCCTGTTGAGGCTGACAAAGGCTGCATTGCCCCCACGATACGGCCTCAGTTTGTTGCTGTGCCGTTGCTCATCCTTTTTGGCAGCCCTCTCAGGCCTGTGCCCACCTGGGCCATCCCTGTCATAGCTGGAGCAAAAATAAAAAAAAAAGAAATAGAAATAGAAATATAGGGGGAAAAAAGGAAAATAGAAAGAAAGGAAATTAAAAGAAAGGAAAATAGGAAAAGAAAGCAGAAGCAGCTGGGGGCCAGGAAAGGTGGCCTGTGACAGCCAGGCAGTTACGGCCGTGGGCAGAAAGCCACCGAGCGGTGCCCCCCGCACGGCCAGGCTCACCCGCCCTGGGACCAGCTGGGCTCATTGCCACAAAGGGACAACAAAAGCCGGGGTCCGGGATCACGGACGCTTCTCAAGTCAGCCCCCGTTTCGTGATCCCCAGCTGCCCAGGAGCCAGCCTTGTCCTGGCTGACACTCAGGGGCTGCCATTTGTGGGCTGCTCAGGAGGTTCCTGGAGGCCCTCCCTGGCTTGGAAGGACCGGGAAGTCCAGGGAGAAGAGGCCTCCCTCCCTCCGCTCTCTCGAGATCCTGGGCACCGAGGCTGAGAGACGGAGTCCTCCGTCCTGTTTTCTGCCCAGGTGGCTGAGGGCCGGGGGGCCCATGCCCAGGCCTCATGCGATCTGGGAGCAAACCTCAGCTCTGGGTGGGCGAGGGCCTTGCTGGGGTCCCAGGGGTCTGCAGGAGCCGGGAGGGGCGGCAGAGACTGGCCGAATTTGCTGTTAACAAACGGGGGGCTTGGAGAAGTAAGGGACAAGTCCGAGTCAGTCATGGTGGCTCCCAGTCCGGGGTCCCCCTTTCTCCAGGGCTGCTCCTAATACCCCAACTCTGCTTGAGCCCAAGGTGCCACCATGACCAAAACAGCCAGGGTCCCCCCGAGCCCTGCCCGGAGCCTCAGGCCAATGTGGATGGGGGGAGCGGGGGGAGGCTGCTCCCCCCCCTGACGGGGGGCTCGTGGCGGGAGAGGTCAAGCCTCGGAGGCCGACCGCGGGATTCATCTCTTCCCACAGGTTTCCTGCTCATCGGCAGTGACGTGAAGCTCAACAGCCCCTCGTCCCTCATCGGCCAGGCCCTGACAGAGATTCTGCAGCACCCCGAGAGAGCCCGAGACGCCCTGCGCGTGCTGCTCCATCTGGTGAGGGGCAGCTCGGCCCAGACCCTCCCTCCCCGCCGAGTCTCAGGGTCCCCGGGAAGGCCGGGGAGGGCGTCCGGGCTCGGCTGGAGGCGGGCAGGATGTCAGCCGGGTCACAGCGGGCTCGGCCCGGACGATGCCATCCAAGGGCCGGGGAAAGCTTGCCAGGGGAAGGGGGCAGCTGCAGACCCACGCTCAGGGGCTCTTTCCACCAGCAGCTTTAGACGGAACCAAGGTTCTGGGCTGAGGGAAGGCTTTCCAGAGTCCCGTCCCCCCCCCCCCAGTGGCCAGGCGTCCTGATGATGTCCCCCTGTGGGGGGGGGCAGTTTGGGGTCAGAGGGGGCCGGACCTCTCTAAACAAGGAGGAAAACCAGTGCAGGCATCCCCACGTGTCCTGTGGCCAGAACCGCAGGCTCTGGGCGTGACTGGGGCGTCACTGAGGATCCAGGTGCCCGCCTGCCCTGGCAAGAATGCCCCGGGGTCACCTCAGCCCCTCTGGCACCGGATAGGGAAGCCCCCCTTGGGACGAGCTCTCCCCACCATTCAGCACGCCAACCAGCATTTATAAAGCACCTACTGTGTGCCAGGCACCGGGCCAAGGGCTAGAAACACAAAGAAAGGAAAAAGATGGTTCCTGTCCCCCAGAAGCCCCCAGTCTAATGGGGGAGGGGTGACATGCAAGCCCCAGTGGATAAATGAGAAATAGAAACATGGGGGGGGTACCATGAAAGGGCGGGGGAAGGGAAATCTGACCCCTGCCCTCTCTGCATTGCCCACCCCAGGTGGAGAAGTCCCTGCAGCGGATTCAGAACGGGCAGCGCAACGCCATGTACACCTCCCAGCAGAGCGTGGAGAACAAGGTGGGCGGCATCCCCGGCTGGCAGGCGCTCCTCACCGCGGTGGGCTTCAGGCTGGACCCTCCGGCCAGCGGGCTGCCCGCTGCGGTCTTTTTCCCGACTTCCGACCCCGGCGAGCGGCTCCAGCAGTGCAGCACCACCCTGCAGTCCCTCCTGGGTAAGAAGGGGGCCAGAGCAGCCCCTCCTCACCCCCCACGGAGGGCAGTGCGGGCAGCAAGGTCCTGCTCCTGACCTCTGTTCTGTCCCCCGCCGAGTGACTGCTCCCCAAAGGCAGTGCCGCCTCCTTTGAGAGGCCCCCCCACTTCCCTTGCCCCCTCCCACCTTAGCAGAGTTCCCTCCCATCTCACACTGCCCGAGGCCTTTCTTCTGTCGTCCCCCCTTGTCCCTCCAATAGAAGAGCAGAGACCTGAGTGGGAAGCCGGCGTCTCCACGGCCACCCCGGTCACCTGGGGTGAGTCACGGCCACGCCATTGGCAGGAGAGCCTCGGCCTGTGACTCAGTCACCTCACTGACATCTGTGTGTCCCGGGCCACGGCTAGGGCGGGGGGGCTACTTGGTCAGCCCCCAGCCTGGTGAGGCCTGCCTCTGGCGGCCTTGAGTCCCTCACAGGGGCTGCCAGGCCAGAGAGAGCTGGGCCAGGGGGCAGGCAAGCTGGGCCAGCCGGGTCAGGGCCAGCCAGGCTTGGGACAGCTGACCCAGGGGCTGCTAGGCCAGAAGTAGTGGACTGGGGGCAGCTGGGCCAGGGGCAGCCAGGCTTGGGACAGCCAAGCTGGGCCCAGGTGACCGCAGGCAGCTCAAACACTAGGAGTGGGCATCACCCACTGGCCGATGAGGGAAAAGCCGCACCCATGGGATCTCCTTGGGGGGGACCCAGGGGCTTCACCCCCTCCCCCAAGGTGGCCCAGAGCAGCTCCTTGTCTGATCTTGCAGGGTTGCCGTCCCCCGCCCTCCAGGCACTGTGTAAACTTATCACTACCTCGGAAGCTGGAGAACAACTCATCAGCCGGGTAAGCGGGCAGAGCTCGGGCAGCTGGGCCCGGGGTGGGTGGGGGCGTCCTGGAAGGGAAGGGAAGCACACCGGGCGTGACTGACGGGCAGCGGGGACTCCGCATGGGGACTTGGGGACGGGCGTCCCCCACGGGAAGGCCGATGGCACCTTCAGAGAAGCTCCTCCCCTCGAGGGCTCACAGGCCCCTGGTGGGGGGCCTCGTACCCTGCTCCCCTGCTGCCCTGCCTTGCCCGCCCCTGAACCTTTGGGAGCCATCAGGGTCAGCCTGGGGGACAAATCAGCCCCCGGCTGTGTTCCGGAGGTCCTCCTGTAAAGGGCGCTCCAGCAGGGGTGAAGCCGGCCCCTCCTAGAGAGCGCCTGGCAAAGCACGGTCCCCTTGTACTTACGCCCGTGCCCCCCACGGCCTCTGTGCCTGCTCAAGAACTTGGTTTTTAAGGATTAAAAAAGGGAAGAAAAGTATTGTCCCTCAGAAGCTTCTGGACCTCCTAGTGCCCTGGGCCCCTCTCTGGGCCGAGAGGAACAACGGGCGCTCTCCAGTGCCAGCCAGCATGGGGGGCAGAGGCTCAGGGGCCAGGCCTGGGGGGAGAACCTCCTGAATGGGCCCTCCCATGTGGGCACACGTACTCACGATACACACTCACCCTCACACGTTACACACTCACACACACGTTACACACACTCACACACACATACTCTCACACACACACAGGACAAGCCCTCATCCCCACAAGGCAGTGTCCAGAGAGGCTTGCCCTGGTCATCTCTGATCATTAACCAGAGGGGACGGACTGACCAACCACCCAACCACCACGGGGGTCCCCGGCCCTCCCGGCCCCCCAGCAGGCCTCCTTTTCAGCAGAACTGTGTCTGTGTGACCAGCTGCTGCCTCGTGCAGGAGTGCCCTCTGAGCGACGGCCTCCCCGGAGTCGCCGTGACCCCCAGCCCAGCGCAGGGGCTCTGCAGCTTTGGAGATGCCGCCTGAGATCGCGTTCCTTTCCACGTTTAACCGGCGCATGGCATCTGCTTTCCTAACAGCTCCCAGGAGACGGGGCAGTCTGGAAGTGGGGCCCAGTCAGGCATCGGGCAGCAGTCTGAGCCCCCCCGGAGCCCGGGGCCTTGGGCGTGGGCCATAGACCCTCCTCTGTGCCCACCGCCCTCGGGTCCAGCTGGAGGCCGTCTGCAGGGGCGCGCTGTGCTGTTGTCCTGGGTCCCAGAGCACCCTGCGCTTCCCTTGGAGCCTGGACAGCCCCTTGGGAGAGCGGCGGGTGGGGGGCGACCTGGCTGGGTCGCAGAGCGTTCCCGAGGGGGAGGCTTCCCCATCTGGCTGCTCCCGCCCCTGTTTTGCCCCTCCTGGCTCTGTCTCCCTTCCCCTGACTGCACCCCGCTAGGATGTGGCTGCAAGTCTGTAGGCCCAACCCGGAGCTTGCTAATGGCAGTGGGCAGTTCAGGGGGTGCCACGAGCTGTGCTTGAGTCTAAACCACCTTCTCTCTCTCTCTCTCTCTCTCTCTCCCCTCCTCCTCTCCCTTTCTCCCCCCCTCTCCTTGTCCCCCTCCCTCCCTCTGGTTCTCTTGCCTTTTCCTATAATCTGCTGGCTGAAGGCTGTTAAAAATATGGTGGGAATGGTGAGTACTCCTCTAAGTAGCAGCTGTGATCCAGGTGAGCCCAAGAAACCTCCGCCCCAGTGGCCTTAGCGAGGCCGGAGCCAGTCCCTATCTGTGGAGAGCAGGGCTCCTCAGGCCGGCCTCCATGGGCCCCGGGACCGGGACCTCCACGGCCTCCACGGGCCCCGGGGGACGTCCCCCCTCATGCGATCTCGCTGTTGTCACAATGTCCCCTGGCATTAAGAGCAGGGGCACCAGACACAGTTTGGAGAAGGGTCCATGGCTTCCCCAGAGGGCCAAGGGGCACCAGGGACCCCCAGCGTGGGCAGACCGACGAGGAATCTGGGCCCACGGCGTGGCCGAGGCTCCCCCCGAGGCCTCTCATTGCTCAGTTTCCCTTTTGCGTTTCACCGTCTGCTCGTCCATCCCCACACGTTCCCCTCAGTCCTAGGAAAGCCTGGTGCTCTTCCAGGTGGCCGCCGCCGGCTCTGGCTTCCTGCCCCAGGCTCCTTGTGAGCTTTGGGGGGCTTGAAATCACTGTCAGCTTAGTGCTTCCTGCTCCCCTTTGCCCCTTCTCCTCCTGGGCACTGCCCCGGAGGGTTCAGCAGCGGAGCAGCCAGGTCTCTTCCGCCAGGTTTCTCTGAATCCTCATTGCGAGGGGGTGAGCGCAGCCTGGCTCCCTCCCAGAAGTTAGGGGGCCGCCTCGGCTCTGCCGCCCTTGGCCCGGCTCAGCCTCATAGTAGCCACCGTGTCCCCTTCCTCAGAAGGGGACGGTCGTGACCCCATCCTTCCCACAAGGGAGTCACAACGCCCCGTCTCGAGGTCCGACTTTGCTGCTTTGCAGCCGGCGGGGCTGTGTCCGGCAGGGCTGCGTCCGGCGGGGCCCTGACAGCCGCGCTGAGCCGTGGTGGGGTGGAGCGTGGGGAGGGGCGAGTCTCCGCCGGCCGGGCCAGGATTGACGCCTCTTCCCTGTCTCCCAGCTCCACCAGGTCTTGGTCCAGCTCCAAGCCGGAGAGAAGGAACAGGATTTCTCCTCGGCGCCGATCCAAGTCTCCATCAGTGTCCAGCTCTGGCGGCTCCCGGGCTGTCACGAGTTCCTGGCAGCCCTCGGTAAGGAAACGTTTCCCCCTTTGGTTGCGTCATCCCCCATGCCTTTCACTGAAAGATGCTTGATGTAGAGTCAGAGACTCATTGTCCCGAGTCCAAATCCAGCCTCAGACCCTTCCTGGCTGTGTGACGTCACCCCGTCTGCCTCAGTTTCCTCATCTGTAAAATGAGCTGGAGAAGGCAGTGGCCAACCCCTGCGGTGTCTTCCAGGAAAACCCAAACGGGGTCCCGGAGAGCCGGACATAGCTGAAAAATGGCTGAGGAACATTTCTTCTCATTTTTGGCTTGGGTCATTGATGCCTTGTTCTCAAATTGCCATCTTATGGCTTGGGGGCTTCAGCACAAGCTCCCATAAGCCCTTGATTCTGCCCCAGTGGAATCCCTTTTTTCTCTTCTTCTTCGGAAACATTTGCTGAATTTTGGTGTGGGAGAGACCCAGCAGAGCTCCCTTGGCCTAGAGGGGTGAATCCCCTGGGCTCGGCCGTGAGGCTGCAAGCCAAGGCCCGGCCTTTCTTCTTGTTCTCCTGTTAACTCCTGAGGAAGGACAGGCCAGGAGCAGCTTCTCCCCTCCAGGGAAGTCCCTTATGGGCCTGACGGACAGTGGTGGAACCCCAAAGGGCCACTCATAGCCACACGCTCCCAGAATCTGGGTCTTTCAAATGAAAAGACAACTCCTCCCCCTTTCCAGAAAGCAAACCATTGGTGCCAAGCTTCGTTCTTATAAGCCAGGGTTTGCCGGCCACAGATTGTCCCCCACCAGAATTTCTTGGACCTCAGAAAGGAAGGCTAACCCCCTTTTCCTTTCCTGACCTCCATCTTTTTAAGCCGACTGAAGATGTCGACCTGATTCCTAAGGACCACTAATAATAACGACAATTATTACTGTACCTGACAGGAAACAAATAAAGTTGGCAAAGCCTGTTGTGTCCCATTTAAAATCTACAGCAGCCCTCTGAGGCAGATGGGGAAACTGAGGCTCACAGAGGTAGAGCCTGGGAGGTGTCAGAGACAAGGTGGTCTTGACCACCAAAGTGTGGTGCCCTTTCTCCAGGGTGCTGCCTTTCACTAGTCAAGGGGGATGCCCACTTCTCACCCTTCTCCACCCTTGGTCATCTTCAGCGGTTGTTGAGTTGGTGTGACTGTGGCAAACAGCTTCACGTGCCATTGGAGTAACCTTCTTAACCAGCCATTCAAGCTGTCCAGATGCAGAATGGCTGCTTTTATTGCAGGAATTAGTGAGCCCTGGTGCCTGGGGAGCTGATCAGGAGGCCCCAGATGGGTCTGCCATGGCCTGCTCCATCCCAGGGGATGGGTAACGGGCACAACAAGGTATAAAAACTGTGTCAGTCAAGCTGGAGGGAAAGATGCCCCGGCAAGAGGTGTGAAGCAATCTTTAGGCAAGGATGGAATGAAAGAAGTGATTGTCTGGAAACGGAGTGGCGGACCGTCAGTCGGAGAACGGCTGAATAGGTGATGGGCTATGAATGGATGGAATATTATTGTTCTGTGAGAAACGAGCAGCAGGACGATTTCAGAGAGGCCTGGAGAGACTTGCATGAACTGATGCTGAGTGAAGTGAGCAGAACCAGGAGATCATTATACACGGCAACAAGACTATACGATGAAAAACTCTGATGGACGTGGCTCTTTCCAGCACTGAGATGGTTCAGGCCAGTTCCAGTGGTCTTGTGATGAAGAGAGCCATCTGCACCCAGAGAGAGCTATGGGGACTGAGGGTAGACCTCAACATAGCATTTTTACTTCTTTTGTTAGAGTTTGCTTGCATTTCATTTTCTTTCTCATTTTTTTTTCCTTTTTGATCTGATTCTTCTTGTGCAGCAAGATAATTGTAGAAATACATATGCCCAAGAAAAAAAGACCTGCTCATTGTGGCTGTCAGGGATCAGCCACAGCCTTGGTGACCCTTTAGACATCCCAGACACACCTACCCAGGAGAGCCACGGGAAAGGGCACCTCCAGAAAGTTTCTACTTGAGCTGCAAAGAGGCCTCACGTCGGGATCGGGCAAGTGGCAGATTTCTGTAGTCTGCCCTCGCCAGACCGTGGCTGGGGTCTTGGGCTCACCGCTAGGTGCCACATTGTAAACCGGGCATCGGCAAGCTGGAGTTTGTCTAAAGCAGAGCGTCCGGGATGGCATGAGGCCCACGAGGGTCTGTGGAAAGAAATGGGGACTTTGAGCTTAATTTGGTGAAGAGAAGCCTTGGGGGAGGGGGGGCAGGAATTAGGTTTGTTCAGCGTGGGTAAAAATTCAACTTTAAAGTTGAAGTCAGGCAAAATTTTCTAACAATTAGAGTAACCCACAAATGGAGTGGGCGGCTTAGGAGGTTCTGGGTTCCTCTGGAGCGGAGATCTTGGAAAAGAAGCCGGAGGATATTTGTTGGGATATTGGAGCCCCCACGAGCCGGCCTCTCAGGGCTGAACCCCCTTCCCTGGGGCTCTTTAAGCAAAGCTGGGGATTCATGTATGAGAGCAGAAGGCTTAGAAGAAAGGTCCCTTTGACCCGAAGGCTGGCTCGAGAACTCATGATGGAGTGGAGGAAACCTGCTTTTGCAGTGAGGAGACCCCAGTTTGAATCTCGACTCTGATTCTCTCACTGGGAAATCCACAGAGCCCCTGCAAGCCGTGGCCCTGCCTCCCAATCTTGTTCTGGGGCTGGCACCACCGGGGCCACCGCAGCCCCACTTGGGACCAGCTGGGCCCTCTGCCCCTCGTGAATACTCCGCTTTCACAGGAAGGTTCCGTTACAGAGAAGCGTTCCTCCCTAGGACTCCCAAGCTGCGACCTGCGTCAGCTGATACATGTCCAGGCGGCCACGGGCAGCAGCTCCTGACCGAAGTGGCCACTTTGTCCGGATCCCTGGTCAGCTCTCAGCTCCCCCGGCTTCCGACCCAGCCCAGCCCCAGCAGCGTTCATCATTATTCTTGTTTGAATCCAGTCTCAGGACATCGCTTCAGATTTCAGGGATTGTTTATTCTTGCGCTCACAGAGGAAAACTTCTCATGGCAACCAGAGCCCTCGGCAGCTACTGTGCCAAGCCCTGGCATCCGGGGACCGGCCCTGCTTCATCTCTAGGACTTGGCAGACTTACCAGAAAATAACAGACAAACAAAAGCCCGTCGGGGCTTCTCTGATCAGCCTTTCTGTGGACTGAGTCACGAAATCACTCATGAGGTGATGCCGGCCTGGAAGTTCACAGCACTTCAGGCGCAGACAGTCATAATTTATTCTTGCTTCATTGGGCGTCTGTGGCCACAGCCGGTAGTCTGGTCCTTACCCAGCGGTGCCAGCCGTCAGTCTCTGACCAGTACTCGGGATGGAAGGGGGGAGGCCGCGGTGGAAAAGAGAGCCTTCTACAGAGCTGGACGCGGTTGTGTTCCCGAGAGCTGTTCTGTGGCAAAGGGCTTCGCATCCTTCTATTACTGTCCCCTCACAGCTTGCATTGTGTAGTTCTCTGGTTCACCAGCTTTGGATGCTCGGGCTTCTCACACGTACCTTCTCTCTGTCTCTGTCTGTCTCTCAATCTCTGTCTCCCTTTCTGTCTCTCTCCCTGTCTGTTGGTCTTCCTATCTCTCTGTCTCTGTCTCTACTTCTCTGTCTGTCTCTTTCTATCTCTGTCTATCTCTGTCTCCCTCTCTGTTGGTCTTCCTACTTCTGTCTCGTCTCTGTCTCTTTGTGTGTCTCTCTGTTTCTGTCTCTCTCTGTCTCTGTCTCCCTCTCTGTCTCTGTGTCTGTCTGTCTTTGTCTCTCTTTCCCTCCCTCTCCCCCCCTCCAGCACCTTCCCTCGCCTGACAGCATTTTCTCTGGCTGTCCCCCATGGAGTGCTCATCTTCCTCTTCTCCACCTCCTGGGTTCTCTGGCTTCCTTCAAGTCCCAGCTAAAACCCGACCTTCTATGGGAAGCCTTTCCAGTCCCTCTTAATCCCAGTGCCTTCCCTTTGTTTACTATTTCCTAGTTTGCCTGTATATAACTTGCTTTGTACATATTCATTTGCATGTTGTCTCCTCTGTCACATTATGAGCTCTCTGAGGGTAGGAAATCTTTTGCCTTTTTGTATCCCCAGCACTTTGCATAATGCCTAGTACACAGCAGATGAATAATAAATGTTTATTCTCTCTCTCTCTCTCTCTCTCTCTTTCTCTCTCTCTCTCTCACACACACACACACACACACACACACACACACACACATTGCTTCACAAATGTTTGTTTGGTTTGTTCATTTTCCCCCTTGGGAAGTCAGGATGCTGATGTCAGCCCAGGAACAAATGTTCCATCCCCTGTTGTACCTTTAAGAAGCCTCATTACCTACCGTGAACATCACACCTGATCTTTGACAAGAGGCACCAGCTGGACCAGGCGTTGGCACCCATTTCTTAAGATTATTTCAGATTGAAGAACATTGATCCTTTAGGACCTCATGGGGTAGCAGCTGCACCCATAATAATTTGTAGAAACCTACTTCTTGCCTTCAAGTACCTTACTCCCTGCTGACAACTTGTCCACATTTGCAGATTTTTAAAAATATTGCACCAAGTACTAAGTGAACTAACAAGTTATTTTTTCTCTGAATACATTTCCCTGTGCCCTTTATGAACTGCCCCACATATTGGCTCTTCTCTAAAAGAATAGATTGACATTTTTACAAGTATATTTTGTGGTGAAAAGAACTAAATCTTTTGTTTTAATTTAATTTAAATTCATTTTTCTCCAGTTACATTTAAAACAATTTCTTAATATTTGTTTTTAAAACTCTGAGTTCCAGATTCTCTCTTCCTTTCCATCCTCAACCCCCATTAAGAAGGCACATGTGAAGTTTTGCAAAACATTTCTATAAAAGTCATAGTATATATTGATCAGAGAAATGCAAATTAAGACAACTCTGAGGTACCACTACACACCTGTCAGATTGGTTAAAATGACAGAAAAAGATAACGATGAATGTTGGAGGGGATGTGGGAAAACTGGGACACTGATACATTGTTGGTGGAACTGTGAATGGATCCAACCATTCTGGAGAGCAATTTGGAGCTATGCTCAAAAAGTGATTAAGCTGTGCATGCCCTTTGACCCAGCAGTGTTTCTATTGGGCTTATATCCCAAAGAGATCTTAAAGGAAGGAAAGGGACCACATGTGCAAAAATGTTTGTGGCAGCCCTTTTTGTGGTGGCTAGAAACTGGAAACTGAGTGGATGCCCATCAGTTGGAGAGTGGCTGAATAAATTATGGTAGATGAATGTTATGGAATATTATTGTTCTGTGAGAAACGACCAGCAGGATGATTTCAGAGAGGCCTGGAGAGACTTGCATGAACTGATGCTAAGTGAAACAAGCAGAACCAGGAGATCATTATACACAGCAACAAGACTATACCATGATCAGTTCTGATGGACATGGTTCTCTTCAGCAATAATGTGATTCAAACCAGTTCGTATTGTTCAGCGATGAAGATAGTCATATACATCCAGAGAGAGGCCTGTGGGAACTGAGTGTGAACCACAACACAGCATTTTAACGCTTTCTGTGAATATTTCCATGCATTTTGTTTTCCTTCTTAGGTTGGTTTTTTTTTCTCCTCTCTTTCTAGATCTGATGTTTCTTGGGCAGTAAGATAACTGTATAGATATGTATACATATATTGGATTTGTCATATAATTTATCATATTTAGCATGTATTAGATTACCTGTCAACTAGGGGTGGGGGTGGGGGGAAGGAGGGAAAAAGCTTGGAACAACAACAACAAAAAAAAAGCTTTTGCAAAGGTCAATGTAGAAAAATCACCCATATGTTTTGTAAATAAAAAGCTTTTAATTAAAAAAAATATCTATATATATATAAAGTCATAGTATAAAAGAAAACATAGATCTCCAACCTCTTCTCCCTCCCCCCCAAAAAAAACCCCAAACCCTCAAGATAAATAAAGTTAAAAAAAAAGTATGCTTCAATCTATATTCAGACATAATCAGTACTTTCTCTGGGTATGGATAAGATTTTTCATCATACATCCTTCAGAGTAGTCATGGATTTACAGAATAGTAATACTTCTGAGAATAGTAAGTCATTTATACCTGGTCATCCCAGAATATTGTTATTACTTTATATATAGTACATTACACTGTATTTAACTTCATGAAGGACTTTCCAGGGTTTCTGAGAGCATCCTGCTCATTATTCCCTGTGAAACAGTAATATTCCATTATAATCACATACCACAATTTATTCAGCCATTCCCTAATTGATGGACATCCCCTCAGTTTCCAGAGTTTTGCTGAGAAGAGAACTGCCATAAATATTTTATATGTATAGATCCTTTTCCTTTTTTAAAAATCTCTTTTGGGATTCATGCCTAATAATAGTGTTGTTAGGTCAAAGGATATGCCTGACATTATAACCCTTTGAGTATAGTTCATATTATTTAATCATTTATCAACTGGGGAATGGTTCTTTATATATATATTTGATTCGATTCCCTATATATTTGAGAAATGAGACCTTCCTTCATTGGAGAAATTTGCTTCAAAATTCTTTTTCTAATTTTTCCAAATTCCAAATTTTCCTTTTCCAATTACTGTTGCTATCTGTATTCCCTCACCCTGTTTATTCTGTTATCTCTCTCCTTTTACCTGACCCTCCTCAAAAATATTTTGCTACTGGCCACCCCTTTCCCCAATATGTTCTCTTTTCTATACCCTCCCCCATCCCATATCCCCCTTTTTTCCTACTTTCCTGCAGGGTAAGATAGATTACTGTACCCATATTGAGTGTATATCTTATTTCCTCTTTGAGCTAGTTCTGATGAGAGTAAGGTTCACTCATTCCCTTTCTCTTCTCTTTCTCTCCCTCCACTGTAAAAATTTTTTCTTGCCTCTTTTATGGTAGATAATTTATGCCATTCTCTCTCTTCATTCTCCTTTCAGTATATTCTCTCACCCTTTAATTTTATTTTTTTAGATATTATCCCTTCATATTCAATTCACACCCATGCCCTCTGTCTATATATACTCCTAACTGCCATAATAATGTG
>JAJPUD010024289.1:0-18007 GCA_023553655.1 Myrmecobius fasciatus | reverse complement strand
TCGCGCGCCCTGCCGGTGCGCTTCTATAAATAGCTCAGGTCTGGGCAGATTGGCAATGTCTAGCCAGGACAATGGCTACATGAGCCCAAGTTTAGGGCACCTTTTGTTGATGCTGGTAGTGCCCTTTGGGGAAAGGACAAGGGCCAAAGCTATTCTGTCTGTTTCAGCTTGTAATTGAAATGTCAGAAAGGAACTCAAGACTATTAGAAAATATCCATCATAGAGTGGCAATGAGCCCCTCCCCCTTCATAGGAGCCCCTAGACATTCCACTTAGCAATCCCTTTCCCCTCCTCCTGTACTTTGTATTTTTATGGGTCCCTTAAGTATTTTGGGTGTTTTATTTGTACAGAATTCCTGCCTGAAACACTGAAATATATATGTGTATGTGAATACATAGGTACACTTTCCCCTTTCCCCCTCTTTTCCTGAAGGTTAGTCAGAGAAGATTACTTCACTTAAGCATTTTCATATTTGATTCTTCTGATGGTAACTACCATTTTTATATCACTTTAAGGTCATAGATTTAGAGCTGAAAGGGATCTTAGACTTCATGTTATTCAGTACCCTCATTTTACAGATGAGGAAACTGAGTCACAGAGCATTCAAAATGACTGGCTAAAGGTCACACAGGATGGTAAATAGTAAAGCTAAGATTTTTCTGACAACACATGTACTTCTTTTTTTCACTAAGCTACTCTTTGCCTCAGAACAACATTATGAAGTAGATAGGTTGGTATTATCCCCATTTTAAAAGGAGATTGGGAGAGATTGTGATTTGATGAACCACACAGTCCAAACAGAACTCCAAACATAGGTCTCCTGACTTCAGGTCAGTTCTTTCTTCATTTACCTATCGGTATACACTAATACCAGATGAAAATTTTGTTTGGGGTGTTATATTTTGGGGAAAGTTGAGGAAAGAAAGGTGGAAGTTTATCTAGTCTGTGTGTCCCCATTTACTCAGGTCAGGAACCTGCTTTGGTATACAGATCTAAGTGGTGCTTGCAGGGTCATGGGAGTACCACATTCATTAGCCAGATCAACATAGTGTTGCTACATATTAGACAGAATGCTTGGCCAAGATTGCAACCTCACTGTACAGTACTATGCAAAAGGTAAAAATAACAAGGGGCCCTGCCTTCCCAGACAGAAGAGAAAGTAGAGCTGCTGTCAGGAGATGTTGGTTTGCTTTGGTTACGAGACTCCTGACATCCCACTCCATTCCCTCCAAATAATTAAAGTCCTTACTAAGGGCACTGGGCAGAGTCCTTCCCTCCCTTGGCCTTTAATATTTTTTCAATGTCCGGACAGTTCAAGTGGCAAAATAGCCCACTTAGTTCTCCAAAGGGCCTTTGTAAACTCCTGAGACATAATTAAATGCTTGTGAATATTATTAAAATATGTTCACTTGTGTTTGGAAACAAAAATCTCACCAATTTTAAAGGGCTAGTTACATTTTTATTTCATTTTGCCATAAAGCATTATGTTGGAGGGCCACCAAACTGCTGTTAGCATTAATTGATACGTTAACCATGTGATTCTGTGTTTTAGAGCTTTTTATCATCTTCCTTTTTCTCAAATATCCTTTAAGGGTCTTGCATCTTACTTTTTTTTTTTTTTTAATTCATCATTTTTATTTCTGTCCCTTCCTCTCAACTAATCAGCCATAATGATGTTTTGGCTGACACGGAGACAGTCTTGTTAATTTAGTTGTCTGCCCTAACTGTCTGCTTTTCCAAATAGACTTCATTTCTCACTTCTGATGAAGTGAGGCTCTGGGGAGGCTGACCTACAAGGTTAGCATGGCTCACACTTTTGCCTGTCTTTTAGGTGTTCTAATTAGTTCCTGCATTCAATATATTTTTTAAACACAGCCCTTAAATTATTTGAGGAGAGAAAGCTGGAAAGGCAAGGGATCATTTTAAAAATGGTTATCTGTTACAAATACTAATCAGATTTCCCTAAAAGGGTGTTTTTGACGTGAGCTAAGATGTTCATTCAGGTCTGTATTCAGGTCTGTTTTTTATGCCAGGAGGAAGAAAATTTGGAGATTCCTAACCAAAACTTCTCAAATACATTTTCAAATATAATAGTTTGCAGTTGGATTTAAGAATAAGGCACTTGAATGGGTCAGGCTTGTAATTTTTGGTTTAAGTTAACATTTACAAGTAATGTGGTTGATAGAGGTACTGGACAAGCCATTTTATCTAGACTGTGGCTACATTTTTCCCTTCATTTGTGTTTAAATTTCCTCAGCAACAAAATAAAGGAGTTGGACCAGATGATCTCTTCAAATCAATCATTCAATCAACAATAATTTATAAAGCACCTGCCAAATATCCAGCATTGTGCCAAGCCCTAGATATCCAAATGCAAAATAGTTTTTGTCCTCAAGAAACAGAAATTCTATCTCTTAATTGAGTGTCTTCTAAAATCTCCTGCAGCTTTGTCATTCTGTGTTCTTAGATCCCTTTTCTCCAGGTGATTTTATATTCTACATACAAACCCTGCTAAAAGCCATTAGAAAGAGCTGACTCATACACAATAGGGTCAGACCTTTTTCCTACCTTGGGGATGAATTCCTGGCTGCATTGCTCTCCTAACTGGTACTATTGGCATGCTTTGGTTAGGATCATAGAATTGCAGAATGTTAGAACTGGAAAGAAGCTCAGAGATAATTAAATCAGGAAACTGAGTCCCAGAGAAGTAAAGTGACTTCTCCAAAACTGTACAGAAAAGCAAATCCTCCAGTACAATTACCTGAGGTTCACTCTGTAGTTCTTTGTATTGTGTTACTTTATCATGACAATCAGGCTGACCCTTTATGAGGAATATAATCCTAGATTTGAATTTGCAATATATGTACATTTAATCTGGCTACCATTTAGGCAAAAACTAAACTGGATTGCCCTGTTCATGTAACTCCAGGGTGCCTGAGTAAGCCATTAGACTTCTTTGACTAGCCAAGGGGGTAGTTTGAGAGTCAGAAAATGCAGAATTTCATTTAAATAGTTTGCTACCCTGAAAAAAAGATTGCAATGGAACACATCTCTTTTTGAAGAAATGGGGGTGGGGGGTGGGGAGAGTCCTAGGATTAAAAGCTGTCAAATGCTAACTGACTTAAGATCAAAGGATAGATGTTTAAATCTGTCTACTTTTGAAGAAAGAACTATTTTCCTGGCAAGTTTGTGTTTTGTTTTGTTTTGTCTTGGATTTTGATTGACTTATTGTATTCTAGAAAAAGAACCCACTGGCTTATTATTGACATTTCGGATCAAATGACAAGAAAAATCTAAGGGCTGTGGATCATAGGGAGTATTTTTGACACAATTATTTATTCAACAAGTATTTCTTAAGCGCCTACTATGTGATTTGGTCACCTGGTTGGCTTCTGTAAGCTGAACTCTCATTTGAATGTGTATTGCTTTATAATAGGGGCAGTTGGGAAGCAGCTAGAGTAGACTGGTAAAATCTCTGAGTTTATAATCAGAAGATGGGAAATTTGAATCTTGGCTCTGTAACCTACTCAGCTGTGTGACCTTACCCAGGTCACCATTTTGCATTTGAATTGCTATATAAATGTCAGATATACAAATCCAATTCTTCAAAAAATCATCTGGCCAGAATTTTGCCATTTTGGATTATCTTTCCAAAGTAGCACTAAATGACTTTATTGTCAGTGATTCAACTGGATCATAGTTCCATAGAATCTGTAGATTTGGAACTAGAAGGGATCTTAGAGGTTTATCCAGTCCAAAACCTTTACCTTACAAGTAAAGAAACTGAGTCCTAGAAAAAAGTTGAATGATTTGTCCAAAGCTGTTAATTTATTCACACAACCAAGATTCAAACTCATGGCTTTTGACTACAAATTCAGGGCAGAGCTAGGATTTGAACCCAGTTCTCTGGTACCAATTCCAAAATATCCTAATTTCCACTGTACTGTACTTTTAGCACAATAATCCAGGGATTGGCAAAATATGGCCTATGAACCAAATTTTGCTAGCCAATTGTAATTTGCTGATCCCCACAAATCAAACGTTTGCTTTCTTGACAGTGTGAAAGTTTTGCAGTTTCTATTTTGACATTAAAAATGTCCAGTCAGGTTACTTTATTAAACCTTCAGATTAACTCACACCCTCCTACCCCAGGGGATGAATTACCAAGTATTTTCTATGGGGAGAAGGGGAGGTTCTTTTGATTGGATAGAGGAGAAAGAGAAATTATATTGTTACATTATTATCTTAAAAAAAATCTGGTGATTCTAGATTTGGGATTTGATTTGTTCAGTAATGGTGTACATAGTATAATATCCAGTATTCACCATTGAATGGTTGACCACAAGGGCTTGTGCTACTTCAATTTCACATGAAAAAAAATCAACTCAGGCTTGAAGGGTTTGCATCTGCCTAGGTTGAGGAAACCCTGGCATTGATAAGAAAGGATCTGTGATTTTAGTATTAAAGTAAAAATAAAATCTCTCTCCCAATACACATATATTGTAGGGGGGAGATGGGATTAACCATTCTAAGGCCATCTTGATTTCAAATGGATTTTAGTTCTGGGCAAATAAAGCAACTGGTTTCTGTGAAGGATTAAGATTTAAGGATACAAAAGCAAATGTTGAATTATTCTAGGTTCAAGTCTGGCTTTCTCAGTGACTCAGGGGATGAATCTTCCTGTAGACATACCAGTCTCTCCAGCCATCATTTCCCCCCACCCCCACTGTCCTGGTTAAGCCAGTTAAAGGGTTCAGGGTAATAGGTCAGGGGTGAGCTCAATATTTGCTGAGTCTCTAAATAACTAATTATTCCTCTCAACAAACACAGTCATGCTATACTCTTCTCACTTTGGTGACCAGCTTCCCAGTTCTCTGGAAATGGTTAAAACCTTTTTGATGAAGGGAAGAGAAGGAAAAAAAAAAACCCACAACAAATGGCTCCTGGGTGAGTTGTGTAAATTTATGCAATAGCCTTTCTAAATGAGTCTTGCTAAGTTGTTCCTGAAGTAAGGCTTCTCTTGTGCCAAGGCCACTTTTGTGGGAGTGGGGTGGAGTGGGGATGCTGCTCCAAGGCTCTGACTGAAAAAGCAGAAGAGCACCTGAAACACTGAGAATTATCTATAATCCTGAATTCTTTTACTGATGGAAAAAAGAAAAAGATATCCCTCATCCTTCTGCAGCTGAGGGAGGCTTTGGAATTGTTGTTTTGTTCTTGTTTTTGCAAGGGTTACTGGTTTTCAACCCCCAGAAAACTATCCCCTTGCATGGATGGGTTTGCATTGAGAAGTTTTTTCATTTCTGCTTATTTTCAGGTACATAATTTTGAGGGAAAAAAAATTCACAGGTGACTCTGAGACGAGGGTCTTGCCAAAGGAAGAGAAGACACTCTTACAAATGGATTTCTTACTTCTAGTCCCTTGCCAGCCTTTGCCATTCCTTGTGCTCCATTCAGGGGAAGAATGAGCCTGAACTGAGAGGCCATTTTTAGAGCTGCTGTCAAGTCAGTTGGTTCACTCACAGGTGTGAATGATGATGACATCTTCCACCTGCCATCAATTAGGATTGTGGGGGTTTTCCCCAGTAGTCAAGATAGGCTGCAGTGACCAATCTATTCTCTCACCTGGGGTCCCTTGTGACAGACCACATATGTGCCCCCCACATGTCAGGTACTCAGTTGCTGCTGCAGCTGTGATCAGAACTACAAAGCTACCTTTTTCCTGTGAGCTCAGTTCTCTTATTCAGTCAGCTAGCACAAACCAAAGGATCAGAAATGGAGAATTTGTTTGGCCCGTGTTTGGCTAAGCCCTTCAAGAGGATGTCAGTATGGTGGTTTCTAGGATTTTTCACTTAATTTGACTGTAACAGTGTGGGAAACATAGGTAGAACCACACAGGATGCAAGGACAGCCTCTGATCCTGATTATTCCAAAGAGTCGGTGCCCCCCTAAGCTGAGGATCCTCCTAAAGATGGCCAAAGATAATGATAGGAAGACGGTCCATCTGATAGCCTTGAGAAGGAAGAAGGCTTTCAAATCTCAAAGCCCAGGATTATAGGGATCTGGTAGCACAGGGACTGGTGCTTTCTTTGACAGACTGCAAGGCACAGGACATTAGAAAGACCTCAGTTAAAATAAATTGTCTCTGATACTTTTACCAACTTACTCTTTCCGTGCCTCAGTTTCTTGATCAGGAAAAGAGAACTAATATTATGATTGGCAGTCCCTCAAGTATTGTAAGGTTCCAGTGAAATGATGGACACCAGGTGGTTTGTAACCTTTAATTCTCTATGTGAATATTAACTTATCATCATTATTAGCCTGCTTAGACAAGTCCTCTCATATATATTGTTATTGTGTGTCTTGCAGCACCATATCCAAATCTTGAGATACGGACTAAAACATTCAATGCCTGAAATGACTTTCAGTGCAAATCACTTGACGGTTTATAGCTAACTCTTTCCTTCAGTGAGGAGTTAAGGTGATATTAATAAGCAGATTTTTTGACACCTCATTTCTTGTCAGCTGTACGTAAGCACAGAGGTGTTTGTTACCAACCAGAATATGTCATTTTGGAGAAGTTACCATGGGTTATTGTGAAGCCACTGGAATTAGCTTGCCAAGATGGGCTGAGACTGAAAACTAGCCCCCTGTACATTGGAATTAAAGGTTTGGGGGTGTCCTTACACTCAGGTGGTGGAGTGCACCTAGTTTTCCAGTCTCTGAAGGTAGGATCTTTACATTTTTCTTTGTAAGGATCATTTGAAAGTAATTTAATTTCTTCCTAAAAACTACCTGCTACCAGAGATAGCAGAATTAAAGCTATTAGGAACAAATGCAGAGATCATTTAGCCCAAGACTTCTTTTTTATAGATGGGGAAACTAAGGCCCAGAAAGGAGTAGTAGGTAGTCAAGCCATGATTAGAATCTAAGTTGCTTAACTTCAAATCCAGCATTTGGTTCATTCCAGTGCATGGTTTGGAGATAGGAAGGGAAGAGGAGAGAGAATCTAACAATCAGTTTCTTGTCCTAGACATTACAAAAAAATCATTTGAAGGATTTTCCATTCACTTGATACTTGCCTTTTTGTGTGTATGGGTCTTGTTAAACTTTTCTGAGAAACTGGGATTGATTCTGTATGACTGGGTAGTAAATTTCTTGAGGGGTTATTATAAGTTTGGGATGCTTGACTGTTGACAGCCATGTTTGAATTTGCTTTTTCCCTTGTTTGTAGAGTTAGGGCTACAAAGCATTTTAGAGATCCACTAGTCCAAACTCCCTCCTTATAGAGATGAGGAACCTGGGGGCCAGGGAAGTGAAATGACTGGATGTGGTCACTTAGGTAACACATGGGAGAAAGAACCAGTCCTGGAATTCAGGTTCTCTCCTATCTCTTGTGCTCTTTCCACTGAGCCATACTGATTGCTCTGATACAGCCGATCTGAATATGTAGATTCCTATTTTTCTGTGTTGAGGGAGATGTGAAAATAAGACTAATAAATTTTTTCCTAAGTTGAAACCCAACAATCAGTCATTAGGTGCTGGTCCTTTGAGGGAAGTATTGGGCTAGGGAGCATTGTCTATATGGAGGATCTGAGGTCCTGGTCCTCATCAAGCTCATCCCCTCCTTTCCCCAATGTTATTGCACTTTACCAAAATGGGTAGGTTTAGATGTTTGGGAAAAGTTTGCATTTATTTATGGCTGTCTGGGCAACAGAAATCAATAGAAAGTGGTCTTTCAGCAGGAAAACTGTGTTCCTTTTGACACTCTTAAGGGCTTCAGGTCTCTACATAGGCAACCACCCACCAATCCATTAGGGCTAATTTCTTGGCACTGGACTTTACAAATGATATTTATGGTGACAGGAAAACCAACCTCCCTGCAGGAAGCAACAGGATGTAGATTATATGACTCTAGGCTTTGACTTCACGGAATGAAAATTCTCCCATGTGTACAGTTGTTCCTTTTAGAAATGACTTGGATACATTCCTATTAATCTTATCTCTTTTCTATCTAGGGCGTAGCACATAGACTTGAAAAGGACACTCCAGCCTGCAATACCCTGAGGCTTTCAAGGAGTTAATGTGTGACACACATATTTGAATGAATTTTAGCTTGTTTTCACAGTTACCAGACTAAAACTGACACATTTGAAGGGCCTGCGGACTTAAGAATATATCAGTCTGTTCCTGTTCAGAGTCTCTCTCCTTTCAAAGAATTGCAAATTGGGGGGAGTGAAAAGGGGGGGGGGATTTGGAGAGAGCCAGGAGTGGTAAAGGCTCTGGGTGGGGAAGATAAATTGGTTTAGAATCCCACAAAGTGTTTCAAATGAACTGCTGCAGATTTCAGACATATTGGGCAATTCACAGAGGAAGACTTTCTTTCCAGACATATTTCAGTAGTAACCATTTATCATTATTATATATCAGTAGGCTTGGGGAACTACTTTTTACTAAGAAAAAAGGCTTTAATTATTGGTAACAAACACAATCCCCAGACAACTTTGTGATCTGATTTTTTTTTTTTTTGCATTTTTTCTGAAGTAGAGTTTTTGTGATATTTTTTGTTTCTTTCTTTTTTTTTTTTTTTTAATCCCCTCAAGTCAGCATTGTACCAATTCTCTTCTCCTTAAAGAATATTTACTCTTAGCTGGATAAACCAGTAAAGTCTTTCCTTTGCCCTTCTACACTGGGTATACTTTGGACAAATTATCAATTGCCACAAAGTTGAGAATGGCCACCTTGGACATAGTAATCAGGGAGTTTGAACATTTGCTTCAAACGGGTTCCATTTCCACCAGCCTCCATTTCCTTTTGGTCTTTGACAAATTGTATTATGCAATGTCTCTGCCTCACATCCTTCCTGGTTATTCCTGCAGCCCCTTCTGGCTAGGATTTAAGTTAGTTTCTCTCCTATTGGCATATTCCTACAATAGCAAAAGGAGATTTTGTAAGTGATCTTAGGGACAAATGACAAAACACTCTAAGACTGGGGGTGAACGTTTTCCTTCCCTCCCTTGTGATTTCCATAGCTTTCCTAAAATGCTACTTTGTCAGCATCTGAAGTAAGAGTTAGTTCACCCAGAAATCATTTTTAGATATTGTTTTTATTCCATGTTTTAACCACACCCTGGATTTATCAGGGAAAAGATTAAAGGTTATCTTATCAATTGAATAACAAGACCTATTTAGATCAGCTTTTTGTCCTTTGGAAAGACTAACCTAGCTCCTGCCAAATTTCAATTCTTCTCTGAAAAGTAGAAGGAATAAGTATGTATATAAATGGAATTTATTTTTCATTTAAAAAAAAAAAGTACCACCACCCTACAAGAGATTTTTTGTTGTTGCACAATTAATCATTGAGGACATTATTAGGAAATTTTTATCTCTTTTGATTGAGAAAATTCTTTGCTCCTTATAAGACAATTTTCAAGTAGATATGTGGACATGGCAAGAAGAGATCTTTAACCAGCATAATCCCAAACCTCCCAAATGCATCTTCAAAACATAAAACCAATATACCCAGTGTCTATATAAAGCTACGAAAGCATTATGAAAAGTGACAACTCCAGGCAAAGGTCTGGGTATATATAGCCTGGGCTGCCTCTGAGCTTGCATGTACTGCCTGCCCTGACTGAGGTTTTCCAGTTCATCATAGTTCATGGAGGGACCTTTCTTGCTCTCCTTGCTTAGGAGCTCCCTTGAGAAAAGACTCTGTCTGTATCAATAAGTGGTGACGTGGCAGTTCAGGCAGGTGTGCCAGCTTAGGAGCCAGACTAAACCCATGAACCTTCTCCTGCCTTGGGATCCAAGAGGCTTCTTGAATTGGCTCTCCAAGGGGGAGACAATTATGGTAGTGTTTGGTTTAGACTTTTTTCTTATATCTCATTTTGTCAAACCAATCTGCCCTTTAGGCAGAAGGATTTTCAGCCCAAATGATCTAGAAGATGGCTTGCCTGATTTGATTAAATTCCCAGGTGTGTTGCATAATCCTCCCTCCCTGTCACCTGGCCTGTGGAAACACAGCCCAAATCTTAGGGGTGAACCTGGCTTTACACCCTCCCTCCACCCCCAAGTGCTTTTAATTCAGTAAGAGTTCAGCTGACAGATGACTGAAGAACAGGATCAAGTACAATAGAAACCGTTCCTGACATCTATTCTTTGAGGGCCATATGCCTTCAGAGGGCCCCACCTGAGCCAGGTGGCATGCATTCAAAATGGATTTATCTGGGCTGGGAGGGGAGCAAGCCAGACTTACAGGCCTAATTTGGACCGCCCATTTTTTTCTTTGGATTCTGGATGGCCAGAGCACATACCACTTTTGAGTTTGTATTTTTTTTTATATATATAGAATATAAAGCATTTGATCTCAAATATATCCACTAGAAAAGAAAGTTAAAAGGCTATGGGAAACTTTTTGTTTGATATGTATCCTAATCCCCTAACCGAAGGAAATCTTTGTTACTATTCTACCACAGAGCTAGTTATATCTTTCTTGGTTTAAAGTTGTTGGTTTGGAGGGGTAGAGGAGGGAGGAGGAATTAAGCTGGATGAATCAATACGAATTTGTTACTACTTAGACAGTGGCTAACAGTAGGTGACTATTTCTTCTCCATTTTCAGAGAACTCACAGGTAGACACCTCATTAACAATGTTTTTCCTGTGTAATTGAGGCCCTGGAAAAGAAAGCCTCAAAAACTATATTTTCCAAAGATGGAGAAAATGAAATAATCCATCACTGGAAAGAATCTTTCTTGTGCCTCTTTTTTTTTTTTTTTTTTTTCCTGCTCTCATTTTCTTCTTGCTGATCTGTTGCAGCAGGTTCGTTACTCTATCGCCTAAAACAATTTAGTAATAATTCTGTAAACCGATGAATCAACTTTGCGCAAACACCCTGAGTAATTTCTTTGTTCTTTTCTTTTTTACTTGGTAATTGGTGTCTGTAGAAGCCCCGAAGGCTTGGTCTTGTGGAAAGCATGATTCATTTATTGGTGTCTGTGCCGCCTAGTTATCATTCAGGAGTTCCAGAGTGCCTCGCAAGCCAAGGGTGATTCATACATGGCTAAGCATACGAGCAAATGGGGTCATGGCCATCTGCAGAAACTTTTCTAATCTATTTATGGTATGGGAGAAAGAAGTGGGTGTATTAAGGATGATGGAAGAGGTGTCAATTACATTGGTGCATAGAACCGATTAAGTAACACTAACCATCACTTAAAAACCGCTTTTTGTCCACTGCTGGCGATCGTTCCAATAGATCACGGCTAAATGCGCTCCTATCTGTTTAGTGTATCAGCCCTGTGTGTTTATGGATGGCGGTTTCTTCAGTGGACAGACATGATCCCGAGGAACTCGTATGTCCCCACAAGACCCAGAGGTGAGCACAAAGTGGCCTTTGCCAATCAGACCTGCAGACTGATAAAAGCAAGAGCTTTAATTTGTGGTTGTTGTTTTCTTAGCATATCAAGCAGATCTCTGGAGAACACAGGAGGAAAACAGTTGCAGGAAGGTTTGCAAGACTTTCAGGCCCAGGCATTTGTCTCCGAGAAAGGCTCCTCATTTTCCACCCATTTCACTAACAATGGCAATTATTAGCTATTTGCATAATACTGCAAAGCAGTATAAACTCACATAGTGGTGCTGATTTAATTTAATTATAGTAGTCAGTTTCTGCTGGATGAAATGGCTGCTGACTTCCTTGCCTTTGAAGGGATTAAAGTTTATTTCCTCTTTATGGAGCAAAGGTGGTGATGAATGAGGAGGAGGAAGAAGATGGTGATTGATTGATGATGATAATAACTCACATTTCTCTAACACTTTCAAGTTTACCAAGCACTTTTCTAAAAACAATTCTGCAGAATAGAGATTGCAAATGTCATTTCTCATTACTCATTTCTCAGAAGTGGACACTGATGAGAGGTGGGATGATTTGCTCATGGTCACATAAGGTAGGAGGCACAGGGGATAGAAGAAGACTCATCTTCCTGAGTTCATATCTGACTCTTACCAGATTGCTACTTTGGGCAAGTTATTCAGTTCTGTTTGCCTCAATTTCCTCATCTGTAAAATAAGCTGGAGAAGGAAACTGCAAACCACTAAAATATTTTTGCCAAGAAAACTGAGAAATGGGATCATGACAAGTTGGACATGACTGAAAAAGGACTGAATAACAAAATTAAGTACTGGGAAAGCTAGAATTTTTGAATCCAGGTCTCCTGATTCCATGTCCTACCTACAAAATTCAGTCACCTTTCAGATGACCACTTTAACACAGGCAAAAAAAAGATTCTTTAGAATCACTGATCTAGTCCAATTCCATTGTTTCATAAATGGGAAAACTGAAGTCTAGAGAAATTAAGTGGATTGCCCAAGTTCACACCAGTAATAAGTAATAGAGGACGGGATTTGAACCCCTATTTTCTGTCTCCAGGGTCTCCATCACTCCACACTGTTCTCCTTTAAGAATAACTGAAAGATTGTCCTCCTGGCCTTCTGTCTGATAAATCATCATCATCAGTCCCACTTTATATCAGATTTAGCAGAACCAAATTGGGTTTAGTTCAGAACCTGACAAGCTCTAATTTCAATTTAAGAACTGTTAGTGAGAAAAGCATTACCTAGAATGTTTGATAAAACAAGACCCTCTGAAATAATAGTATAATAGTGCTAGCTTCCAGATATTTGGAAAGCTCCTTGATAGAGTCCATAATTTTTCTTATAGTGTAGCAACTCTTCATTTTACATAATTCTTTTATTCTATAATTTTCAGCCTTATGTGATAGAAAGGAAATTCAATCTGGAATGAGAGGACTTGAACTTAAATCTCCCTTCCTCTTATTATCACTGAGACGTTGGAGAAATTATTTACCCATCTAGGTCTCAGTTTGCTCATCTGTAAAATGGGAAAGTTGGACTAGGTAATTTGTAAGGTGTCTTTGTCATACAACCCTACCTTAAAATGACTTCCAAGGCCAGGCAAGAAAGGCTGCCATACCTTTTCCCCTCACGGTATCTCCAGGAGTTCTTGGCTAGTGCCTGACATTTTTGCCATAATGGCCTTATGCCTTTAGTTTAAAAGGGTAAAAATCCCTGGAAGGACTAACTCTTGGAACTGTTATCAGTCTGTAGAGCAAATGAGTTTGAAATTCTTTTCTGAAAGCAGGTTCTTATAGGGAAGAGAACAGTGGAGTACTGGGTTTGGCAGAGAAAAAAAAAAAGAGAGTGGCAGGAAGGTGAACATCTAAACAAAGTCAAATTCTGTCTCTTTCAAGTTTTGTCTCAGGCTAGTTCTGGTGTTGGATGCACCTAATAATCATTCTAGACCCTGGAGTCCAAGCAACAGAACCCAGTCACTTGATTCACTTTCTGGTTTCTGCTAATTCATCTGAGGCTTTTGGCATTTATAAAGGCAGTGTGATCTGATGGAAAGAGCCCAGAATTCAGTTATCATGTAAGAGAAAAATAAGTGGGCTTCCAAGGTCTGTGCATGAAGTAATCTTATTAAGAGGACCAGGGGAGCAGGACTATAAAGATTAGAGGAAGGTTTAGCTAGATATTCTATGTATAAGGAAAACTGAACATAGAGTTGATGTTAGAACTAGGAGAAGCTTTAGAAGCTAGAACACAGAATGTCAGACCTGGAAGGAACCTTAGAACATAAACATTGAATGTCAGAACTGAGAAGGACCTCAGAAATATTCTAGACTTTTCTTTTCATCATCCATTGTGAAAAATGAAAACCCAAAAAATAGAAATGAGTTGATTAAGGTTGTTCAGCTAATTATTGTCAACAGGAATAAAATCCAGGACTTTTGATTCTTCAGTTAAGGTTTTTTCTTTGTGAAGGATTTTTATCTCTCCAAGACCCAGCTTCTTAAACTGTGGTTGAGATCCCATGTGGAGTCTTGTAACTGAATGTGAGAATTATGAAATTGATTTATTATCTGTAAATGTTTGACTTGTATTATCTATTTTATATACCTGTATCCTCAGAATAGTTTAAAAATTTCTCAGGTGAAAAGGTTGTGTGACTCTGGGCAAAGTCCCTTAACCTCACAGTGCCTCAGTTTCCTCATTTGTAAAATGTGGTTAACAATAAGACCCAGGGATAATGGCACCCCCTGTCAGGGTTTTTGTGAGGGTCAAATGAGATGACAATTGTAAAGGGCTTTGGACAGTGTCCAGCACATAGTAGGTGCTTAAGAAATTACTTATTGCATTCCTTTGTTCCCTTTCTGGTTCAGAAACGAACCAGACAAGTGGATAGCACTTACATGGGATCTGCTTCTGTCAGTTTTGCAGGTCAAAGGTTTACACCAAGGCCAGATCTCTGCCGCTTATCGAGGCAATTAGTCTGCTTAAGTCACACCACCCAGATTTACTTTAGGTCACAGGTGAAAGCTGTTAGGGGAAAATGAAAATGATCACGGCCTGCCTGCTTTACCTGGCTTAGCAGGGATCTGCAGGGACCAACCATCACCACAAGTATATGAGGCTCGGACAGTATCTGTGAAATGCCTGCTGTGGTCTCTGGGCTAAGGTGAGGCAGTCCTTGCCCTGCAGGAGCTCACAGTCCTGCTGCTGCTGCTGCTGCTAAAGCTGTTACTGCTGCTGCTAAAGCTGCTGCTGCTGCTGCTGCTACTGCTAAAGCTGCTGCTGCTGCTAAAGCTGCTACTGCTAAAGCTGCTGCTGCTGCTGCTAAAGCTGCTGCTGCTACTGCTACTGCTGCTGCTGCTAAAGCTGCTGCTGCTGCTGCTGCTAAAGCTGCTGCTGCTGCTGCTGCTAAAGCTGCTGCTGCTGCTGCTGCAGGGATCATCTGCACACAGGCAGTCACTTGGCCACTTGTAAGAGATTCTCTCCCCTTCTCCTGACTTTTCCTACCGAGGAGACAATCTGAAAGCCAAGAGGCCTTTTATTTTAGGTTATGCAGAGCAGAGCTGTTCTGACTCCACATCCAGCCCTGTGCTGGTTCTGGTCCGGTCCAGGACCAAACTGTAGGCAACCTTCCATGACGGCTCAGTCCCTGGGGCACTCCAGCAAGGCCCAGCCCAGCCTAGAGCCTGTGACTTCTGCCAGGGACTGATAAGCCCCGGGGGAGCAGAGCTGCAGAGACAGGGAAAGCCACCCAGGTAACCAGACTCCCCAGAGCTTCAGGGGTATGTGGCTGACTGGCTCTCCTCCCCACAAGGGCCTGCAGCTCTCACAGGGTGAGCCGGCCTGGGGAAAAGCCATCCGAAGCTCGGGCAGCTGCAGAGGCGATGCTCTTGCTGGGATGAGGGACCTTGTCAGAAGCTCTTGGCTTCTCTGCTAACCTAGCTGATGCCCCAAGAAGAAAAGTGGCAATTCAGTAAAGAAATGCTTTATTTATTAGACTCTGATTCTTAGTCATTTTGTCAGTAGGCATTTATTAAGCACCAACTATATGACAGATGTTGCTGTTAAGTAAGTGCTTAGTCATGGACAAGACTCTTAAAATAAATGTATTTTCTGCCCAGTAACAGTAAACTGCAATAAAAGCACTACCCCATTGTGAGGCGGCTTGTTCATTTCACGTAGGTTGGCCATCCACTTGTCCTTTTTCCTTTTTATTTTGTCTTGTAGCATGCAGGGAACTTATTCTAAAAAGTGGTATGTTTGCCCAAATAAAGTGGTCTTTTAAAAATATTCCAGGGCTACACTAGGGATCTGAGTCACGGACAGACATTCTCAATTTGCTGCGTTCATAAAAAGCGGGCCAGTGGGTTGATGTGGGCTGCCGAGCCCAAGGGGGACAGAGCCTTCTTCAGACTGATGAAGGGCAAATCTTCCTGGGTTCTAGGAAGGTCTTAGTGCCCTCTGTCTGAGGTTCCCTTCTCCTTCTCCAATACCTCCCAGCAATTCTTCGGTTCACCTGGTGTTAAAGCCTCCAGTTATTTTTCATCCAGTGTTTTCTTCTGATCAGACCCTAACTCAGGAATGGTGGTCTCTTTTTGTCAACCAGTCTAAAATTGCAACTACATGTGAGTGTTTGTTTTAGAATCTTAAAAAGGGCAGAGTTGGCAAAATAGGGAAATTGAGGAAATTTTTCTCTGTGCCTTTCCCTCTACCCCCATGCTTTTTGCATATCTTCTGTACTCTCAAATTGCCCTCCGATTTTAAGGTGCTTATCATTCTAGAACCAAATGAAACCATATTAATACCTGGTATTTCTTTTATCAAGAATGAATAATGTTTTTAAAAACGATGAAGAAAGCAACGCTTAATCCAAGAGTCAATCTCTAATAGTCAGATTTGGAGCACTAGTGAACCCAGTGTTTCAACCCTCATTGCTTCTTACCTAGAGTTCTTATCCTTATTAGCTTCCTAACTAATTTCCTTGGCTCCACTGCTTCCTCACCCATCTGTATTTCATACTTTTTTTTTTTTCAGTAGTTTTCTAGTCAAAGGTAAAACTTTAATTATGTCAGTTTCTCTGCTCAAAAATGGGGCAGCTAGGTGATAGATAAGAATCCAGCCCTGCAAGTCAGAGGGATCTGAGTTCAAATATGGCCCAAGACATTTACTAGCTATGTGATCCTGAGCAAGTCATTTAACTCTGTCTACCTCAGTTTCCTTCTTTGTAAAATGAACTGGAGAAGAAAATGGCAAACCATTCCAATATCTTTGCCAAGAATATGGGGTCGGAGAGAGTTAGACATGACTAAAATGACTCAAACAACTACTCAAAATCCTTTCAGTGGTTTCACATTGCCACAGAATCCTGGCAGAGTCCTCCCCAGTCAAGTTCCAGCTTCCCTTAGCCCCATCTTGGGTCACCCCCTTTTATATTTGCTAGTCAATTTAGACTACTGTCCATCTGACATTCTTATTCTTTCACCACCTGTCTTAGTTTTGTTGGTCGAGATGTGTCCCATCATTTGGACAGACATCTAGGATCATTCCTAGAAGGAGACATTCTCTCCATTCCTTCAAGGCTCAGTTTGGATAACATCTCATCTCCACAGTGAAGCTTTCCCCGAGCCCCTTCTCCTCCAGCCCCCAAAATTTCTTGTAGCAATTTTCCCAGATCTACCTTGGGACTTATCTCCTCATCTCCTCGTTGCATCAGTTATTTGTGTCGTGCCTTTTTCACCATATTTTAAGTTTCTTGGAAAGGGTCTGTGTCACATCTGAATTATATCCCCGGGGCCTAGTACTTAGTTTTGCAATAGAAAGAAGGTGCTTCATAAATGTTTATCGACTGAATGACTTAGATGCTTTTGAAAAAGCACCTGCAAAACATGGTGTAGGTGATAACCCTCTGCTGACTCAGAAGGTCAGACTGGCTCTTAAACTAGAGGTCATCTATTTGTGCCTTAACTTTTCCTAAAGTGAAACACAGTTCCAGGGCTGTGTCCTGCCTTCCACTGGGGGCTCAGAAGTTCCAACCCCTATTCCTCTCCCTTGTGGCTCTGCAGCCCCCCTGCAGATTAGCCACATCCCACTTTTCCCCTAGGAGCTGTTGGGATTCAGTGTGCATCTCACCCCAGCCTGCATTCCTTCTCTCATAGGTGATGAAGCTGTGGGTGATCCCAGACAGGTATGAATAATGTCTCAAGGAGTTAGTCATTCAGGCACAGTTGGCCCGATGTTGCACATTTCTTGTGATCAGGATCCCACGTGCAAATATGCAAAACCCAAGAGAGATCTGCAGCTATGGAGCTGGAGCTTCTGTGTACACATGTGCCCACTCATGCACACACACAACCTGACACTTTGAGAGGTGCAGTGGTCTAAACAAAAAAAAAAAAATTACCTTGGTTCTAAGATTGCCTTATTTCTAGGAGCTTCCCCTTTCGGTTTCAGCTTCCTTCCTTCCATTCACTCATTCATTCATTCATTCATTCATTCAACAAGGTCTTTGCGCAGACCACTGAATACTAGGTCCTAGGAGAGATACAGAACTGAAATGAGATACCATCTCTGCCTTCATAACTCATGATCTAATGTGGATAACATGCAAGCATAGATAACTATAATTTAATTCAGTAGA
>JAJPUD010024288.1:6033-18914 GCA_023553655.1 Myrmecobius fasciatus | reverse complement strand
CAGCAGTGTTTCTACTGGGCCTATATCCCAAAGAGATTTTTAAGGAGGGAAAGGGACCCACATGTGCAAAAATGTTTGTGTCAGCCCTTTTTGTAGTGGCAAGAAACTGGAAATTGAAAAGATGCCCATCAATTGGAGAATGGCTGAATAAATTATGGTATATGAATGTTATGGAATATTATTGTTCTGTAAGAAATGACCAACAGGAGGATTTCAGAGAGGATTGGAGAGACTTGCATGAACTGATGCTGAGTGAAATCAGCAGAACCAGGAGAACATTATACACAGCAACAAGACTATACGATGATCAATTTTGATGGACATGGTTCTCTTCAACAATGATGTGATTCAAACCAGTTGTGCTGCGATGAAGATAGTCATATACATCCAGAGAGAGGCCTGTGGGAACTGAGAGTGAACCACAACACAGTATTTTAACGCTTTCTGTGAATATTTCCATGCATTCTGTTTTCCTTCTTAGGTTGTTTTTTTTCTTCTTCTCTTTCTAGATCTGATGTTTCTTGTGCAGTAAGATAACTGTATAGATATGTATACATGTATTGTATTTGTCATATAATTTATCCTATCTAGCATGTATTAGATTACCTGTCATCTAGGGGTGGGGGGCGGGGGGGAGGGAAAGGAAAAGCTTTGGAAAAAAAAAGTTTTTTTTTTTGCAAAGGTCAATGTTGAAAAGTCACTCATATGTTTTGCAAATAAAAAGCTTTATTAAACAAAAAAAAAGAAAAAAAAAGAAATATAAATAAATCATTGACTACAAAACCCAGCAGGTGTGTTCATAAATGATCAATGACAGAATAACTTTCAGGACTGAGATAAGTGAGAAAGACAGTCTTTGTTGTGTGCTTCTGAGGTTCAACTAGTACAGTGTGAAGAATGCTATAGAAGATAAAAATTCAGGATTGCTGGGATAGGCATTTGTCTTTCTAAGCTCCAAATTATTCATCTTTAAAATGGACATAAAGCTTATTCTATCAAAGTGACTCTGCTGCTGGAAGATGAATTTGGGGTAATATTTCTCAAATACCTCTAATTTATAATTTTGACATTTGATTTTATTTGACTTGAAATTTGATATTTGATTAAAATGCATTGGCCAAGAGGAGGATTTTATCTATATTGCCAATCTTTTTCATTCTAGAAGGTTCAGATAAATGCCAATGCAATTCTAAGTAACAATTATTGTTGTGATGAAGAGAAGAGATATCTTCATTCTCTTATTGAAGAAACTAGTATGTACTGAACCACTGCACAGATTGAGTACCACCCACATTAACTTCTACAAGATCCGATAATTGGGGAGATGGTTAGAAAGAACTAACATGATGTACTTCTCTGCCTTAACTTTCCTTTGCCATTCTCTTCCCTTGAATGGACATTTGAGTAGATGGGGTGAGATTAATGACATGGCTATCCATACCAATTAGATATATTAGAAGTAACCAACTATAAAACTCCTATTGAATTATAAGACTGCCAAATACTATCATTTTCCTGCCTGTTGGGCAATTGAGATCCTTACACATCATTATCTTACCTGTTGGAAAACCCTATGGGACCTAGAAACATTTCATCTGATCTACTTTGCTTTCAAACTGCTAGAACTTTATATATTCTACAGCTAAGCTATGTGCATCTTCTACAAATAGAATGAGAACTCCTTGAGAGTAGGAACTATCCACTCCCACATTTTTGTCCCTAGTAGTAAGTATAGTGCTTGAGATGTAGTAAGCACCTACTAAGTCATTTTGATTTTATACATTCCATTCATAGACCCATAACAGAATCTCTTGGAGCATTTTTTAAAATTGTTATAGACTCAAGAACAATCCTGAGAAAGCCAAGGTATTTATTATCCATCACAGCTTATTCAGATAATTTTAGAATTTGTTTTTATACCATATATTTTGAACAAAAATAATAACCTTTTAGGAAATATGGTTAAATATTTTGGTCTGATAACTTTTTATGATTTGTCTTTACTTGCAGAAAGTCAGTCTAATTTGGTTTCTTTGATCTTTTGAAATTAATTTTTTTTTCACTTAAAATTTTTAACACATTGCTTTATATGCATCATGTTGGGAGAGAAAAATCAGAGCAAAGGGGAAAAACCATGGAAGAGATTAAAAAAGAAGTGAACATAGCATGTGTTGATTTACATTCAGTCTGCTTAGTTCTTTTTCTAGAAGTAGATGTCATTTTCCGTCCAAAATCTATTGGCACTGCTTTGAATCACTGAACCACTGAGAAGAACCAAGTCTTGAATAGTTGATCATCGCACAATCTTCTGTTACTGTGATTAATATGTTCCTGGTTCTGTTTGTTTTGCTCAGCATCAGTTCAATGGCAGTGCTGGGTCAAAGGGTATACACAGTTTTATAACTCTTTGAGGATAATTCCAGATTGCTCTCCAAAATGTTTGGATCATTTCACAACTCTACCAACAATGAACATGTCCCAGTTTTCCCACATCCTTATTTATCTTTTATCCAACATTTATCATTATCTTTTCCTGTCATCTTAGCCAATCTAAGAGGTGGTATCTCAGAGTTGTTTTAATTTGCATTTTTCTAATCAATAGTGTTTTAGGAAAATTTTATATGACTATAGATAGCTTTAATTTTATCATTTGAAAATTTCTGTTCTATCCTTTGACCATTTATAAATTGGGGGATGTTTTGAAATTGTTTTTAAAATGATTATAAACTCTTTTCCATATAGTAAAGAATTAAAAATTGAGGGGTGCTAACTAATTAGGGAAAGGCTGAACAAATTGTGGAATAGGGATATGATGTAATTCTATTTTGCTATAAGAAATGACAAGCAGGATACTTTCAGGGAAAAAAAATATACCTGAACTTATATTAACTGATGTAAAGTGAAATGAACGGAACTATTATAAAATGATCAACTGTGACTGAGCTATTCTAAGCAATACAATGATACAAGACAATTCTGAATTACTCATGATAAAATGTGCTATCTAACTCCAGAGAAATAAATGAGGGAGTTTAAATGCAGATCAAAGCATACTTTCTTTTTGAACATTTTAAACTTTTTTTTCTCATTTGCTTGTTTATTTTTGATGAGCAGTATTTTCTTTCACAAGATGACTATTATTGAAATATATTTTGCATGACTGCATGTGTATAACCTACATAAAATTCTTTCACTTCTCAATGAAGAGGAAAGAGAGAGAGAGAATTTGACACTTAAAAGTTTAAAAAACTGATTTTTTAAAATCATTTTTACATGTAATTGAGGAAATAAAATGCTAAACAAATAATTTAAAAAATAAACTATCTACTCCTTTTTTCTATAAACTGTTGAATAAAAGGTATAAAAGTAATAAAATTTGGACTTTGCAGATATAATAAAGAGAAAGAGAAAAAAAAAGGAAACAGAGGATAATGGTAATGGTGATGTGTCTCAAGCAACCAAAAAAAGAAAGAAAAACAAAATAAAATCCTACCAGAGACTCAATTTGACAATAATTGATAAATTTGTTCACACAGAAACATGATATTGCATTGAATAGATTTAAAGTGATTTTTAGTGATATTGTCCTAGCCCTGGAAACTGAAACTCTTTAAACTGATTTTAACATGCCAGACATGACTGGATATCATAGATCTCAGATTATTTGTAATCCCTAGAAAACAAGGGACAAGGCAGCAAAGTCAGAATTAATGTTTTAAGTTAACCTTCAAAGGACAATTGAGTCAGAAAATGTCTTATAATTATAACAAGAATTACAAGGGATTATTTATCATGTGTTTAAAAATAAATTATTGAATTTCTAATGAGTTGCTAATACTTCACACTCTTTTTCATTTCAACATAAGGAGTATCACAAAGTAAATTATATGTATTTCTAGATCTTTCTGTACTGTCCCATGCTGAAAACATGTTTCCCTGTCTCAGTGAGATACTAGTTATCTAAGAAATTTAAGAACTCAAAACTAATGTGCTGCTTATGAAATTTTCCTCTCACAGAGAAAGATATTTGGTGGGAAGGGAGGGCCATAAACTTGGATTGTGGAAAGAAAAGATTAGTGATTTGGGACAAATTTCCCAGGTCAATACATGTCTCGCCAAACTTATTTAAAATTTATCTCTTTCCAGATTGGAAAGATGAGTTTCTAATTACCTTCTTCCATCAGTCAAGGCACCATCTCTCTAAACAATCTTTGTGTAATGATCATAGGGCTCCTTAGAGCAACTTCAGGGAAATGTCTGAGCCAAATATTAAACAGGTGCTTATGAAATTGTACTCAACCACCTGTTCTCTTGACCCTTGGCTGACCCAGTTAACAAAGACCAGTGTACCTCAATTAGTCCAGGTGATACCAAATATAACTAATCTATAATGTACACTGGGCATATTTCCCTCAATTTTGCAAAATGCTTCTCTCATAGTCACCTTCAAGTTATCTTCTAAGTGAAAGAACTATTCACAGTCTGTTGTTAAAACATCAATATCAGACTCCAAAGTTCCAAATTCCTATTCCTACTCAATCTGGAGTACTTCACTCTACTCATTATCTAAATAGATGAGTTATCTTTGGAGAAACATCTTTTTTTATTTAATCTGGGACTTTGTTTCCTCATTTGGAAGAGGTTGATCTAATTGATCTTCAAGGTGCTTTTCCCTCTAAAACCTATGGTCCCATAATCATTATAATTTTGGTGTCTAATGATTTTAACATATGAAACTTTCTCCTGTTTATAATTCCACAGGTTGATATTCTGGGGGAGGGGATAGGATAGATTCCTCAAAAAATACAAATTAATATGATTGTATAAATTGGTGTATAAATTTTGTATAAATAAAACCAAAAAATTATTTGCGCCCATTCATCCTAATAGCAAAAAAACAATAACAAAAACAAACAAACAACAAAAAAAACCCCACAACAACAGCAACAACAAAAAAAACGGAATTGGACAAATGGAAGCATTAATTGGGTAACCCTGTTTATTTCCACAATTGGATCAATTTTCTGAGGAGAATTCCATCTTTTCCATAAGCAAATTAACTTCACTGATATATCTTTTTATAGCTTCATTGCAAATCCTGTATGTCTATTTATGTGTTTGTTGCATCTAACTTCAAGATTACATTTAGCAGAAATTAGTTCATATTTTCTAACAGCAATGTGGTCATTGCATGAAAGGAACTAAGTACATGAAGAAGCATCTATGAAAACCTAGGAAAAGAATCTCAATGGAAAAACAGTAATGAAAGTTGTCCCTTTATGAAGCATGGAGAGAGCTATGCACAGACAGAGTATACTCTTTATTTACTTGAAGTTTGGGCCCTCTAAAGAATCACATCATCCTATTTAGTTTCCTTCCTTCTTTCCTTTCTTCCTTCACTTCCTTCCTTCCTTCCTTTTTTTCTTTCCTCCCTCTTCCTTCATTTTCTTCCTTCACTTCTTGCCTCTGTTCATATACAGTATCAAAACTTTACTCTTTCTTTTCTTCCTACCTTCCTTCCTTCCTTTCTCTTTCTTCCTTCCTTTCTTTCCTTCTCTCTTTTTTCTTTCTTTCTTCCTTTCTCTTTCTTTGTTTCTTTCCATTTTTTCCTAATTTTCTTTCCTCCAGGAAAATATTAATGGTTGTTATTTACCAAAAAATTAAAAATTGAAAAAAAAAGCTTCCCAACAATGGAAACAAACAAATGATTTTCTATAACAAGACAAATTGCTTAGATCTGACTAAATTCATGTGAAAAGTCTTTTTTATTTATATTCATATCGTTCATATATCCATTCATAATATGAATTATGTTCATATTGTTGCCTGTTTTGGCAGGTAGACTCCCACCTATTTTGCAATGTCTACAGTTATTTTAAATGAGATTTTTTTTCTATCTTTTGCTTTGTTTATAATATGTAGAAATGCTGATGAGTTCTAGGGGATTATTTTATATCCTTCAATTTTGCTGAAAGTGTTAATTTTTTCAATATTTTTAGACTGATGATCCAGCATTCTCTAAGTATACCATTGTATCATCTGCAGAATGATTCTTTTATTTACTTATTACCTACTCTAATTCCTTCAATTTCATTATTCTCTTATTGTTAAAACTAATATTTCTAGTACAATATTGAATAATGGTGGTGATAATGGGCATACTTGTTTCACTCCTGATGTTATTGGGAATGCTTCTAATTTATCCTCATTACATATACTGCTTGCTGATGTTTCTAGAGAGCTGCTACTTATCATTTTAAGGAAAAATCCATTTATTCCTATTTTCTCTAGTGTTTTTTTAATAGGAATGGATGCTGTATTTCACCAAATGCTTTTCCAGCATGTATTGAAGTAATCATATAATTTCTGTTTGTTTTATGGGAAAGTTCATCCCATTCATATTCATACTTAAAAATACTATTTCCTATCAACCTATTTTTCCATTTTCTCCTTTCACCCTTTTCCTCTTCACCAGTGTTTTTCTTGCAGCCCTTACCTCTCTCAATCTCCCTTTATTCCATCAGCCTTCCCTTTTTCTTTTTCTTTACCCTTTCTTCTCCTATTTCTTAATAGGGTAAGATAAATTTGCATACCCAAAAAAGTTTTTATGCTATTCCCTCTTTAAATGAAATCTAATGAGATTAAGGCTCAAACAATGCTTATTCCCTCCCTTCTTTTCCTTTACTATAATAGGTCTTTTTTGCTTCTTCATGGAATGCAATTTATTCCACTTAACCACCTCTTTTCCCTTCTCCCAGTAGAATTTTTTTTAATGTCACTTAATTTCTTGTTTTTTTTTTAATCACATCAAACTTAACTTTTTGCCTGCTCCCTCTGTCTCTCTCTCTATATATATATATGCCTTCTGACTGCCCTAACAAAATATATTTCTCAAGAGTTACGAGTATCATTTTCATATTTAGGAATATAAAGAATTTAATCTTTAAATAACATTTTTTCCAATTCTGTTTACCTTTTTATGCTTCTCCTGAGTATTGTATTTGAATGTTAAATTTTCTGGTCTGGTCCGATCATTTTATTAAAAATGATTGAAAATCTATTTCCTTCAATGACCGTTTTTTCCCTGAAAGATTATGTGAAATTTTTCTGGGTATTTGATCTTATTTGGTTTTCTTTTGCCTTCCAGAATATCAAATTCCAGGTCCTCTGATTCTTTATTGTAGAGGCTGCTAAATCCTGGGTAATTCTGACTGTGGTTTCTCCATTTGGAATTGTTTCTTTCTGGCTACTGGCAGTATTTTCTCTTTGACCTAATAATTCTGGATTTTAGCTACAATATTCCTTGGAATTTTATTTTAGGGGCCATTTTAAAAGGTGATCAGTAGATTCTTTTTTGACTATTTTACCCTCTTTTTATAGAATATTAAGGCAGTTTTCTTGGATGATTTCTAGAAAGATGTTGGACAGATTCTTTTATTCATCATAGTTTTCAGGTAGCCCAATAATTACTAAATTATCTCTCCTGAATCTATTTTCCATGTCAATTGTTTTTGATAATTCTCATCTGAGTGTGTATTTTTATATTCTCTGTCTCCATAGTAGCTTTCAATAGTCATTGATCTTTTTCCTTTTTTTTTTTTTGCTCATTTTTAAAAGTTAACCTCTATTCCTATGAAATGGAGAACACTGTCCCAAGCTTTTTTTTTTTTTTTTTTTTTTTTTGCAGGAGAAGGGGTCCTCTCGCTTGATTACTACACTGGGTCTGAAAGTGCTGAAAGCTTTCCCACTGAGGTAGTTTGGCCTGTCCTGTTGTTTAAGGGTTAAGGGGCTAGCAATTTGCCTACTTCACTGAGGCTTGAGGTCTCATAGTTGGCCCTCTGAGCCAGGAATGAGCAGCTTCCACTGCTGATTTTTTCCAACACTAAACTTCCTGCTAGATTCCCCACACTATGCTCATGCTGTGTTGTGCTCGCTGTCCACTCAAGACAAACCTTTCCTGAAATCCTTCTATATTAGCTTAAGCTGGAAAAATTGTTTCACTCCAATTTTTTTTGTATTCTGTCACTCCAAAATCTATTCAGAGGATTTGTTTAGTGTTGTTTCTGTAGGAATATTGGGAGAAACTTCCTGGCTTCTCTCTGCCTTTTTGGCTCCACTCCTGCCACTTTTATGTTATTTAGAAATAGATGTACTTTGTGCATAGATTAGACAGATAGGCAGGCCAGCCAGCCAGCCAGCCAGCCAGGCAGTCAGACAGACAGAGACAGATAGATAGATAGATAAATAGATAGATAGATAGATAGATAGATAGATAGATAGATAGATAGATAGGTAAATGCATATATTTCAGAAGGTTAGGTAAAAGGTGAGGAGTGAAGTGAGAAAAATTCATATTTGTTAGTTTAAATCTTGCCTCAGACATTAAGTAGATCTGTGATCATGAGCAAGTCACTCTATACCATTTGCTTCAGTTCCTTATTTCTAAAATGAGCAGGAAAAGGAAATGCAAAGCACTCCATTAGCTTTGCTAAGAAAACTCCAGATGAAATCATGAAGAATCAGATATTCAACTGAAAAACAACTGAACAAAAGATGTATATTTATGTGTGTGTGTAATATTTTAATATCTCTATATCTGCCTACATCTTATCTACTTTTTGATGTAAATTTTATCTGCAAAATTTCTTATGATGTTCCTAGATTTGGTTCCTAGATTTGTGCAGAAATAATTTTCAATGTTTATGATTTTTTACTCATTTCCATGATATCCTTAGCCTTTAAAAGAAAGAAGACTGACATTTTTCAATTTGTCTTAATAAAAAGGTACTGCTTTCTGTTTTTCTATTTTATCTATCTCTTTCTTTAACTTTTTCTCCTGTCTTATTTCTTCCTTGGTTTGAGGAGACTGCAATTACCCAATACATTCTTTCTTGGTACAAGGTAGTTTTTTTTTTCTTCTGTCTTATGTCATTTTCTTGATGATACCTAGGATTTATTGATTAATTCCTTGAAATACACTATATACAACAAATCATATTCATATATCATTGACCTAAATTTAGGAGATGGTTGTGAAAACTAACAATAACTTTTCTTTGTACCTCACATATAACAATACCAATTTTCTTATTTACTGGGAATGAGAAGTCATTGTCTGAGTTCCCCATTCCCTCATCATTGAAGCATTCTCTTTGAAAGCACCTGTAACTGCTAGCAATTTGAAACCTTTTTCTTTTCTTTTCTCTAGCTACATACTACTGCTGACACTCTAGGGTGGGTCCACTCTGAGACAAACTCTCTCATTCTTCACTATAGGCTTATTTTGCCTTCATATCTGATCTTTTAGAACAGTGATAAACTATAGAGAACTCATTTTTAATGATTACTATACTCCATTATGCACATACTCTCATTATTCCAGTGGTGGTCAATCAAAACTTTCATTATATAAACCTATTCTCTGTCCCTTACTGTCCACTCTTAAATTTCTCTAGTCTCCTCCCCATAATACCATTCTACATCTTTCATTTTGCTTTCTGGAAAGCTTGCTCCATAAGTAACCCAACCTCCTTTGATTTTAAGACTTTTCCTTTCATATTCACCCATTCCCAGGCTCCTTTCTTGGATCTTCATATAGGTCACTCATATTGATCATGTATGTCCCCAAAACTTCTATTCCCTCTATACTATTTTGATTAGTGATTTTATCAGCTTCTATGGATACAATTACTATCTCTATACAGATAATTCTCAGATCTGCTTATTCACTTCTCACCTCTCTCCTGATCTCACATCACAAACTTCTGATTGCATATTTTTAGATATCCCCAAGATATCAAAAATTCAACATATCTAAAATTAAATTAATCTCATTTTCCTCCAAAAACAACAACATCCTTGTCTATTAGTAATTTTTCTATTGTCATTTTAAGTATTTCCATGCTTCCAGTCAACTAGGCTTACAGCCCCAAAATTTTCCTCAACTCATTTTTTTTTGCCCCCTGTATTCAAAATTTTACAAATTTCTATCAATTCTATTTTTATAACACCTCCAATATGCATATTCTTCTCTCCTCTAACATTCAACCATCATGGTGAAAGCTCCCATCTCCTCACACATAGGCTACTGTAACAGCATGATATGTTCTTTTTCTCTCTGAAGTCTCTCATCACTCCACTCCATTTTTCACTCATCTGTGTTCCTAAAGATATAATTATGTCACCACCTCAACTCTATGCAATGAATTGAATTAACTTCCTATTATCTCTAGGATTTAATGTAATCCTCTATTTCAATTTTAAAACCTTTTATGTTGTTTTCTCATACCTTTGCAGTCTTCTTATGTATTATTCCCTTTGAAATATTTTGGTTTCCTTGTTATTTTTCATGCAAGATAATCCATCTTCCCACGCTGAGAATTTTCATTGGTTGCCCCTATGCCTGAAATTCTGTTTCTTCCTTTTCTTTGCCTTTTCCTTCCCTGATTTCCTTCATCGCTTGCATAAAACAATACCTTCTGCCACAAAGCTTTTGCAGATTTCTCTCATTTTTCCCTTTCTCATTACTATTGAATGTATTCATTTTATCCTGTACATAAATAGTTGCTTGAGTGATTTCTCCCCAATTTAAGAATGTGCTTCTTCAGAGCAGGCATTAATCTTGAGGTTTTTCCTCTTTTGTTCATTTTTAATGTTCTTAGCATTTAGTACAATGCCTGGTACATAGTAGTCACTTAATAAATGCTTGTTAACTCACCTTGACATGTATATATGAATGTAGTGAAGATCAAATTAGAAAGTACTAGTGTGAGTTTGGTCAAGAGGATCTTAAGAAACCTCCAACAATGAGATTATACTTTTTTCTGAATTAATTTCTATGATCATAAAATTTTTAAAAATTCTTTGTATAAGAATTTTCATTGGCAAAGGTATCTTCCTCTACTGGTCAGTTGGCATCTTTGTGATGTGTAGCATTAGAGGGGGGAGAGAGAGGAAGGGAGGAAGGAAGGACAAAAAAAGGGAAGGAAAGAAGGAATAAAGGAAAGAAGAGAGAGGGAGGGAGAGAAGGAAGGAATGAAAGAACAAAGGAGAGAATGCAATGCATAAAGATGTAAAGGAATGAGACAGGTAGGGAGGGAAGGAGGGAAAAAAAAGGATGGAGAGGCAGGAAAAGGGAGAAAGAAAAAAAAGTTTATTTTGACATTAATAATGTACAAAATAGAAAGAAGTTAAGAGAAAACCACAAATAATCAGGACAGCTTGAAAATTAACATGTTTAATTTTAAATGTACTTAGATGAAACAAGTTATACATGATACAGATTAGCCGTTTCATATGTGATATTCTTTTAATGTTCTTTTGTAAATGGAATTATTCATGTCTTAGTATTTGTCATATTGAGAAATTTTTTTAAATATCACTTTTTAAAAAAAATGGTAGATACATCCACAGTAAACTGAATATTTTACTTTTATGTGACAAATGGCTACTAGAAAAACATTTTTTCATGGTAAATAATTAGCTAGGATAGTATATTTCATGAAGGTAAATAGCAAAGAGAACTCTCTCTTCCCTATTCCTTTCAAATTCTCACTTTGCTGGTTCAGAGCCACCATTTCATTTTACCTAGTCATTCTTTCATTTATTTGGTGAATCATCCTTTCATTTATTGGGGAAATACACGGCTTTTATTTAGAACATACTATGGCTGTTGATGAGCTTGACACTGAAGAATGATAAGAAAAATAGATAGATAGATAGATAGATAGATAGATAGATAGATAGATAGATAGATAGATAGATATGTATAGATATATATCAATGGAAGGCTGGAGTTGAATTTATTATGTTTCAGCTGATGAAGAAAATGCAGTAGTAGCAATTATGATCTCAATATTATGACTAAAATAGGTTTAATTAAAAGACACAAACAAGGCAAGTATATTTCTTCTTTTTTTATTATAGCTTTTTATTTGTATAACATATGTATGGGTAGTTCCCCAGCATTGATCTTTACAAAGTTTTCCATTACAAATTTTACCCCCAGTCCCCTCCCCTCCCCTAGATGGCAGGAAGTCCACTACATGTTAATAATGTTGAAATACTTGACAAGTTATGCAAGAAAAATCCTATCTAAAAGAAAAAAAAAGAAAATCAGAGAAAGGCAACACAATGCAAGCAAATATCAAAAGAGAGCATGAAAATGTTATGTTGTGTTCCATATTTCATATCCCTCTCTCTGGCTGTATATGGTTTTCTTCAGTGAACAATTGGAACTGGTTTGAGACAATTCTTTGTTGCAGAGAGCCATATCCATCAGAGTTGATCATCATGTAATACTGTTGTTGCTGTGTATGAGGATCTCCTAGTTCTGCTCGTTTCACTCAGCATAAGTTCATGCAAGTCTCTCCAGTCCTTTCTGAAATCGTCCTGCTGGTCGTTTCTTACAGAGCAATGATATTCCATAACATTCATATACCATAATTTATTCAGCCACTCTCCAATTGATGGACATCCATTCAGTTTCCAGTTTCTAGCCACTATAAAAAGGGCTGCCACAAACATTCTTGCACATGTGGGGCCCTTTCCCTCCTTTAAGATCTCTTTGGGATATAGGACCAGTAGAAACACTGCTGGGTCAAAGGGTATGCACAGTTTGATAACTTTTTGAGCATAGCTCCAAATTGGTCTCCAGAATAGTTGGATCCGTTCACAGTTCCACCAACAATGTATCAGTGTCCCAGTTTTCCCACATCCCCTCCAACATTCATTGTTATCTTTTCCTGTCATTTTAGCCAATCTGACAGGTGTGTAGTGTGGTACCTCAGAGTTGTCTTAATTTGCATTTCTCTTATCAATAGTGATTTGTAGCAACTTTTCATATGACTAAAGATGGTTTTAATTTCATCCTCTGAAAATTG
>JAJPUD010024287.1:5015-18915 GCA_023553655.1 Myrmecobius fasciatus | reverse complement strand
AAAAAAAAAAAAGTGGCCTCAGACACCTAATACCTACTATCTTTGTGACCCTGAGCAAGTCACTTAACCCCAATCGCAGAGAGGGGGGAAGGAGAGAACACTTTGTGAGATTCTGTCTCACTTAAAGCCAACTCATGTACGAGTCAGAACATCACCCCATGATGTCATTGTTTCTCTTTGAAAATGACAGATGAGCAACATTTCGGGCACAGTGCTTGATTCTGGTGACAAGAAGACAAGGCAGAATTCAGGCTTTGCCTTCAAGGAGTTCTTTTGGGGACAGAGTTCTTGGAAGTAAATAAGTATAAACACCATGATTTGAAGAATAGGAAAGAGAAGGTGGTGCTTAAAAAAGAGCTGGGACGTTCCAGACATGGGGGATCATTCACACCCATAGTTGCTGTAAGGATCCCTTGAGATTCTCAGAAAAAATCATGGAAGCGTCAACTGTGACTTTTCCATGTCTCCTCTCGGATCCTATTTGAGTTTGCTTATCCTGTGGTAGGGACAGCCGCCTGGGCTCTCAGAGGTTGAGAATCACATCAGGAGTCTGGCCACTTGTTGATGAAGTTGTTGCCCTTGGCGACCCATGAAACAAAAAGACTAAAATGGCCCTCAGTTCCCTGTGGCCTCCTTCCACTTCAGCAGTGACCGGATCAGAGTCAGAAAAAAAAACTATTTTAGGGATCCCCCCCCCCTTTTTTTAAGATTGCATAGAAATGTATTTGGATCATGGTACTCTAAATGGAAACTCTTTGGCAAGTGACTAAATGAACATAATCTTAGAGAAACTGAGTCATACTAGTCTTGACAATTTCTCTATAAATGAAAGCTAAGTGGGGGAGGGATGATTCTTCAGTTGTCTTTAGGCAAATAAAGCAGCTGGTTTTCATTTTGCATCCAGAGGGCAACAAGATATATTTAATGGAACACTTGATCATTTTATGTTGCATGTGTGCCTGAGTAGTATTTAATAAACCTTTACAAAAATGCTTATGATGCTAATTCTATCTTCTATGCCATCATCCATTCCCAAGTCTGAGGAGATACTGAGTTCTTGGTAGAATTTCCTTTATGATCCTCCAAATTAAATCATCAAACACTTTAATACTCTGTTTTAGTTCAACTGTGGGAAGATGAGAAATGTTAAGATTACATAGTTTCAAGAGTAAGAAACAGAGTTGAAGAGATCATGAATATTCTCTTGACAGTTGGGAGACTATATATATACTTGATACTATCTTAACAGACTGGTGACTGATAATGGGTCATTTCCCAAACATCTGACTGGTTAGAGCAAAGATTAAAAATTAGTGTCAGATGAGAAAATAGCAGAGAGTTGAGGAGACTCTCACCTGATCTATTTAAGCAAACCATTGGGGCAAAAAATTGGGGAGAATGGACCTAGACAGTAACCATTTCCCTCGAAGTTTAAATCCTATCAGTTAACTTCTATTAGAATATCAAAAGATCCTGATTACCTCCCAGGTCAGCAAATACTTAATTTCCAAAATAGCCAACATTTCTAGAGTCCCTTAAGGTTTGTGAAGAACTTTACTTGAATGATCTTATTTTTGTGTGAAGTAGGTGTTATAGTTTTCTCATTTGGCGTTACAATAGAGCACTGAAATCTCTCAGAAAACTAGTAGAAGTAGTGAAGAAAGAAACAAGCTTATAGAAAGTTTGTTGTCCAAGTAAACTTAAAGGCATTTTAAAAGGAAATTGAAGGAAAAACAACACACAGAAAAAGGGAAAAGATCTATAAAAATATGTCACATTTTTTTCCCCCTCTCTTCATGGACAATGAAGCTACCATCAAGGAGAAATAGCGCGAAAGACCTTTGACCCTGTTGACAACCCTCCTTCTCTTTCAGGATATTCTCTTTTCTCCAAGTTTTTGTGATATGGTTTTGGTTTCTTTTCTTTACTTGTCTGGCCATTTCTCCTTACTCTTCTCTGCCGTCCCATCATCTATATCTTGCCTCCTAATTGTAAAAATCCTCACCCATGTTCCGTCCTGAGCCTTCTCAGCTGCATGCTTCCTCTCCGTGTTCTCATCCATTAGATATATGGCGCTAGCTAGTCTGTCTCTTGAACCCCAGCCCTACATCATCAGGTCTGTTGGACACTTCCAACTTAGACAACTTAAATTCAATAGAATATAGTATAAACAGGATAAATAAGAAATGATTTTTAAAGGAAAGGTTTATTTTTAAAAGAATTAAGAAGATGAATCCAGGACTTGAAGGAAGCCAAAAGGTAGAGAAAAGGAGGGAGAACATTTCAGGAATGGGGGACAGAAAATATGGGCCCAAGAAATAGAGGGCCATAGGGAGCCCCTGGAGTTTATTGAGTAGGTTGCCATGGTTGAACCTACCCTTCGAAATCCCTTGGGTGACTGAATAGAGGATGGACTGGAGCCAGGCTTGCAGTAGTCCAAGCATGGGGTGATGAGAGTCTGCACCAGAGTGTGATAGCAGCAACAGGGGAGAAAGGAAAGGTGTTGCAGAGTTCAAATGGAGAGACTTCTCAGTCTTGATAGAGGGGACCACCTAGTCTATCTAGTCGTACTGCTAGGCTTTTCTCCTCAGTCATCTTGGACTCATTACTGTCCTTGCCTCAGCCCTGCCTTATATGGTCCTCCACTTCTTCCATCTCCTTGATCTTTCCTCCAACTCAGTTCAGAAGCCACTTCCTCTGTCAGGCATAAGGGCTTTTCTAGCTGCTAGCACTAGCCTTACCAAGATTAACTTGGGTTTATTTTGCCTTTACTTAGCCATGTACGGGTTTTGTTTTTTGTTTTTTTTTTCCCCCTCTCTAGAATATAAACTCCTGAAGGTTAGGACCGTTGCACTTTTCTCTTCTGTTTCCTAGTTCTATACCAGCAGATGGCAGTGCTTAGTGAGCCTTGTTGATTGATATATCGCCATGAGGTGCACTAGTCATTCAACGGGAGCTGGGGGTAACAAATATCTCTTACATGCCCTAGCACAAGGGACCCCTTTGTGGAATTTATAGCTGGGCATGGACTGGAGGCATGCAGATTGAAAAGATGTGAATGGATGGTGATATAGATACTGTGCAGGAGGAGGAAGTTGATGAGCTCCCAGATCGCATCAAAACCTTCTACTCTAAACTCCGTGGTTCCTTGGCTCACCTCAGTTTTAGAGAATTCAAGGTGTTTTTTTTCTTTTTAAACTAGGCTTATTGCTTCCTGGACTTTGAAAGTGTTTTGGAAGCAATTCTTCTTAGTGCTTCATGTCCCCCAAAGACTGGAAAGTTCTGAAGGACCAAGACCCCTTCCCCCCATATTTCTTCCACAACTAAGCTCAGACAGTATGCTCGATTAAATGTCTTTTGATTAATTTTTTGAAAAGTAGTTTGTTTTCATACATGAGGTTTTTTTTCTAGACTTGGACCAGGAAGGTTTTTATAAGGATATTAAAAACCCTGTGTGGTCAGTCTCCTCTCTCCCCCCCAAAAAGGGGAGGAGTAGAGGGAATTGAATATATCAGAGAAAGAAAAAGAATTCTTTTTTTTTTAACTAAATCTTCCAAGAAGATTTTCTCTTTTTCTCTCCTTTGCCCTACCATATCCTGCTTTGTACCTTATCTATGTTCTTGTGTCTCTTTAATAGCCTATAAGAGTCTGACATAGACAATGACACCTGCTAGTTTTGAGTTCCCTTCACCTATTCAGGTGGGTCTCGCTGCCCCAAGTCTCTCCCCATTTCCTCTGCCAAATCACTTTTCCTAAAGCACAGGTCTAACCATGTCACTTCTATTTTTTGTGAGGTCCAAGGGCTCCAGTAGAAAACCTTCACTCTGGCATAGAGAGATGCTCACAGTTTGCTCCTTTTCCAGTCGCCTTACATTTTGTTCTTTTTCACTTAATGCCACTGGCCAGCTTGTAATTCCTTGAACATGATCCTGCATCTCTCAACTGGGAAGTCCTTCCCTGACTCCTACATCTAGAATGTTTTCCCTCCTCACCTCTGCCTCCTGCCTACCCTGCTTCCTTCAAGACTTAGCTCAAGGAAAGGGACCCACATGTGCAGAAATATTTGTGGCAGCCCTTTTTTGTAGTGACAAGGAGCTAGAAACTGAAGGGATGCCCATCAGTTGGGGGATCACCGAATAAGTTATGGTATATGAATGTCATGGAATATTATTCTTGTATAAGAAATGCTCAGAAGGATGATTTCAGAGAGGCCTGGAGAGACTTGCATGAACTGATGCTGAGTGAAATGAGCAGAACCAGGAGATCATTATACACGGCAACAACAATATTACATGATGATCAATTCTGATGGACATGTCTCTCTGCAACAATGAAATGTTTCAAACCAGTTCCAATTGTTCAGTGATGAAGAAAGCCATCTACACCCAGAGAGAGAGGGCTGTGGGAACTGAGTATGAATCACAACATAGCATTTTCACTCTTTTTGTTGTCATTTGCTTGCATTTTATTTTCTTTCTCATTTTTTTCTTTTTGATTTGATTTTTCTTGTGCAGAAAGAGAATTGCCATCTAAGAGAGGGGATGGGGGAAGGGAGGGAAAATTGGAACACAAGATTTTGCAAGCCTCCTGGCTTTTCTTATGAAATCAGGAAGGAGCAGACCTAAAAGATGGACAATTTAGGAAATGAGGAAGCCCTTTCCTTGAGATTTGGAGTTATACTCCTAGTCTTCCGTGTATCCTCAGGTAAAGTTGTCGGGTAGGTGTGGCTACTGGGAAATAGCTTGGACACGATAAGGGATGCTGTCCTCAATACAGGATGATGCCAGAGATTTGATCGCATGGGGAATTTATTTAGGGGCCAAAATGGAGTCATGGTGGATCCCTCTGTCCCTTACTCTTAGACATGGAGTAGACATGGTCAGTTCTAGATACCAGATCCACCCCACTGAAGTTGGACTGGGTACTTAGGCATTGGCCAGCGAGAGGGGATATGGGCCTCAAATTGTGATAGCCAGGGGTCTGGGCCATGAAGATCACCGTAAAATGGTCCAGGTTAGGTAGGCCAGGGGCCTACATAAATGTAACCTTCTAAAAATTGAGTACGAGGAGAATAAGATATGTATCATAAAGGTCCAGCACAGCATCATGAGGATCGTAGGGTGATGTTAGGGCAGTGAGAAAGACATTGAAAACCTTCTGTCCAAGATGAATCCCAGCAACCCACACAAAGTGTGCCCTTGTTCATCTGTCCCAGTCATATGACTCTGTGCCCCATGATTTTTGGCAGAGATACTGGAGGGGTTTGCCAAGTCCTTCTCCTGCTCATTTACAAATGAGGGAACTGAGGCACACACGGTGAAGGGACTTGCCCAGGGTCACCCAGCTAGGAAAGATCTGAGGCCTGATCTGAACTTAGGGAGATGATGCCAGGTCCAGTGTTCTAGCCACTGCACCACCTCAGTGCCACTGCTGAGTTGGGCCAAGAGTCGGCCTGTTGTTTTTAACCTTGAAGCAAGGAGGCTTCTCCCTGTTCCCCTTTGGGGTAATTTGCAAAGTCTTCATTTCCTCCCCTTGAAACGCTCTTGAAACGCTCCTCTTCCTTAAGAGGTGGAACTGTGAACGGATCCAACCATTCTGGAGAGCAATTTGGAGCTATGCTCAAAAAGTGATCAAACTCTGCATACCCTTTGACCCAGCAATGTTTCTATTGGGCCTAATATCCCAAAGAGATCTTAGAGGAGGGAAAGGGACCCACATGTGCAAGAATGTTTGTGGCAGCCCTTTTTGTAGTGGCTAGAAACTGGAAACTGAAGGGATGCCCATCAATTGGAGAATGCCGGAATAAATTATGGTATATGAATGTTATGGAACATTATTGTTCTGTAAGAAACGACCAGCAGGACGATTTCAGAGAGGCCTGGAGAGACTTGCATGAACTGATGCTCAGTGAAATGAGCAGAACCAGGACATCATTATACACAGCAACAACAATACTGTGTAATGATCAATTCTGATGGACATGACTCTCTTCAACAATGAAATGTTTCAAACCAGTTCCAATTGTTCAGTGAAGAAAGCCATCTACACCCAGAGAGAGGGATGTGAAATGTGGACCACAACATATCATTTTCATGCTCTCGATTGATGTTTGCTTGCATTATGTTTCCTTTCTCTGATTTTTTTTTTCTTGTAGATAGGATTTTTCTTGCACAGCTTGTCAAGTATTTTAACATAATTAACATCCCACCATCTAGGGGAAGGGAGGGGACTGGGGGTAAAATTTGTAACAGAAAGCTTTGTAAAGATCAATGCTGAGGAACTACCCATACATATGTTATGCAAATAAAAAGCTTTAATTAAAAAAAAAAAAGAAAGAAAGAAAGAAAAAAAAAAGAAATAAAATGTTAGGGCAAGAAGGAACTAGAAAGGTGGGATAGGCCAGGGTTCCAGGCCCACCTGGTACCTCTGTGCCTCCCCTGCAGAGTCAGCTCTTCCACCCTCTGTGCCCTCACCCTGGCCAAGGCCCTCTTTTTCTCCAGAGGGACTTTGGGACTTATTTTGCCCTGAATTCACCTGAAAAAAATATGCAGGCCCCCCACAGCTAGCACCCCATGGGAGTTCTTACCAGGAAGTGTTCTATCAGTTGTGATTTCCCAAGAAAGAAAGAAGTAGGAGTTTGAGAAGATGGGTTGGGATCTCTCCTTGTTGGAAATGTGTTGTCAAGGTACCTGGGGTTACCCGCACAGTTTAGAAACTCCCATTATCACAGAGCTAGAGACAGCTGAGCAAGAATAAACACGACTGTGACTCGTGGCTTTCACTGGTTGAAAACCTCCTTGAAGGACAGACACACGGCTGGATGGAGCGATGGATGGGAGGACAGATCACTTAGCTGCCATTGGCTATGGCCTCCAACACAAACATTATTTAGATGGAGACTCGCTTTTCCATGGGTAACTGCCCCCATACAGGAAGAATTCATTCCCAGCAAAGGGATGCCATAGGGAAATCGACTGGAAAGACTTGGGCCTGGGCCCCTGGAGAAGGCTACCAGATTTCCAGGGGGGCTTTGGAAGTGATCAGAAATAGAGAGGCACCAGCCTGCTCCCTCCCCCAACCTCACCCTGCCCCTTCCCAGCTTGGGGCTGCATTTCTCCAGCTGTGCCCCAGAGTTTGGCTCTGTTTATGGTCCAAGTGCCTGTGTTTGATACCTTTGGCCAAGTCCCATGACCACCCGACCGCCACGCCTCTTCTCTAAAATGGGAAGAAGGCTGGCAAACTCTAGACTCCTTGGGTTTCCGTATCTTAGGATACTTTGGTCAGCCAGCCCACCACAAGCCTGACCCCGCGGCATTCAGCTTCTGCACCTGAGACTGAAATGGAAGAGGCTGAGGCAAAGAAGAGAGTCTGGGGGCTTTTTGACCTTCGTATTTGGGCTTCTCGCTGGCACTGAAAATGGGTCTAGAAATGGAACATCTTCATCCAGCAAAGGAAGGAGAGTCCCCAGATCTCCCGAGATCCTCTCCCACTCAGCCTCCTGTGACCTGGAAGGGCCCCGGCCCTGGAAGGTCTTGCTGCCTTGGGGAGGAAGGTGCCCCTAGGCCCAGGACCCTTCCAGCTCCCCCACCCCAATTTCCCCAGCTTTTCCTGGAAAGGTCTCTCAGAGGGCACGTGCTGCCACCTCTCCTGGGCCCCCTCCCTTCCCAGGGGCCTTTTCCAGTTTGCCTGGGCTTTGGTGGAGTTGTTGTTTGTGTTTGTTTTTTAGTTGCCTGTTCCTATGATTTAGCCACCTAATTAACATTGTGTCCGTGAGGCATTCATTAGTTACCATGTGCATAGAAAGGGGTGGTCCCCTTTGAAGTTTTCCTGGCTTCCTGACAGTGCCCTGGGAGTTCGGGCCTGGGGCCTGGGGCGCCGTCCCTGCTAGCTCTGTTTGGGGGCGCTGTCCTTGCCAGCTCTCTGAGGCGCCTTCTTTGCTAGCTTATTTGGGGGTGCTGTCCATTCTAGCTTGCTGTTTGGGGGCACCCTCTATGCTGGCTCATTTGGGGGTGCTGTCATTCTAGCTTGCTGTTTGGGGGTGCCCTCTATGCTAGCTCATTTGGGGGTGCCATCCATTCTAGCTTGCTGTTTGGGGCACTCTCTATGCTAGCTCATTTGGGGTGCCATCCATTCTAGCTTGCTGTTTGGGGGTGCCCTCTATGCTAGCTCATTTGGGGGTGCTGTCCATTCTAGCTTGCTGTTTGGGGGCACCGTCAATGCTAGAACTCTGTGTTGTGACCTTTACAAGAGGGGTGGGGTCTCCCCGGCCCCTGCTGACTCAGAGGAACTCCCTGGGCCGGAACTTTCCCGGGACCCAGGAAGCCCGGAGAAATGGGGCCTGAGGGGTGACCTGTGATGTGCCGGAGCCCCGCTGTCTCACCCCCCTCGGGTGAATCTGATCTGGACTGTGTGTGTCGGTGTAGGCGAACTGGGCTGGGCCGGCCTCCTCATTGGCCCGGATCTCGGGAGACGCTTGGGGGGCTTGAGAGCCGCTGCTCTGTTTTCCTGATTTGGGGGGTTCGGGGGGCTGAAGCTTCACCTATTCTTTGAGCCTCCAGAACGGCCCCCTCAGCAGCTGAGCCCGTGGCGGGGTGGGGGGCTCGGGCTCCCCGGCTGCCCAGGCAGGCCCACGTGGATTGGGTTTGGGGGTGTGGGAAGGCTGAGGTGTGTTTCGTGGAGCGGTGTTTGGCGTGGCCCCCCCGCCCCCGCCTTTCTTGTTTGGTGGGAGCAGGCAGGTGGTGGGGCTGCGCCCAGGCAGGTGCGGGCTTCTGCTCCCCAGCTCCGGGCTGGGGCTGTTGTCTGGGTAGTGATCCGCAGAATGGGGGGGGGGCGCCAGGTAGAGGGAGAGCCGGGGGAGCTCAGCTCTCCCTAAGATCTGCTCCTGCCTGTTCCCTTTGGCTCTCTAAACAAAACGCTTTGGGGGGGGGGGGGCGGGCCGGGCCCAGGAGGGGAGGGGGCCGGGCCTGAGGGGGGGTGGTGGCGCGGGAGAGCGAAGCTGCCTCTGTTTGTGGCTCCGGCCCTTTGATCTCTTGCCAGGGAAACCTGGAAGGTCAGGCCAGGCTGTAACTAAGCTACGGAGAGCGGAGCCCCGGGAATTCTGGAATGGGGTCTCTGGTCTGTTGAGCCCGAGTCCTGGCGCTCCCTGCCTCCCCCCCCCTCCCCCCAGTGCCCGGCCGGGCCACCTTCTCGGGGACCTGGGACCCTCTCCTATGAGAGAGGAAGGAGACCAGGGAGAGCCCGGGAGCCAGCACGGCCCACGTGGAGCCTGGGAGGAGAGGCACTGACTCTTAAGGTACCAAGAATTCCCCGTTTGGGGGGCCGACCAGCCTCCGGTCAGGTGACTCCCGAGATGCCCTCCATCTTCAGGGGAGACCCCTGAGCCTCAGAGAGGTTAGATGGCCAAGGAAGATTCTTCCCCCCCCCCCCCAGGGAACCTGGATAACAGAGGTCTCCAGTGGTCTTGTGGAGGGACCAGGCCTGGCAGGCCACAGACCCAGCCTCAAGCTTCCGCTGTCTTTTAACAAGCTAGAACCTTGGCAAAATGGCTTCCCCTCTCCAGGCCTCAGTTTATACACCTGTAAAATGAGAAGGTCATACTAGATAAGTTTTAATGTTTTAGGGAATACGCATTTATTTAGCACCTACTATATTTGCCTGTGCTAGGGCCTAGGGTCTCGTTAAGTACTTTACACATATTATCTGTAGTGGGCTATTTATTGTGCCCATTTTACAATTGAGGAAGCTGAGGTAGCTGGAGGTTATTAAGTGACTTACTCAGCATCATTCAGCCAGGAAGTGTCTAAGACCAGACTGGAACTCTTACCACTAATGAGTCTCCCATCTCCAGAGTCTCTTGGCTTGTTGGAAGATGGGAGCCTGGATTTAGAAAGAGAACCTGGGCCCCAAATTCCAGCTCTGTTATTTAAAAACTGTGCACTGTGGGGTTAGTGGCACTACATTGAGCCTCAGTTGCCCTCTTGGTAACAGGAAGCTGGGTTAGGTGGCGTCTGAGACCTCTCCGGCTCTGAAAACCCTGGGATCCGTGAGACCCTCCTCAGTTCTTCCCCAGGACTTTCTCACTAGTTACTGGAGGGTGTGGGTGTGGGTGTGGGTGACCTCATTTCCTGTGGAATGAAAGGCTCCTCTTTGGAAACATGGCACTTCTTGAAACAGGACTTGGAAACCCAAATCCCTTCCCTGGTAGAGAGTTACTTGTGTCATCTGGTGACTCACGGCTCCGCAGAAGGGCAGGCAGCTGCCAGCCGGGCTCGTTAGCCCGGTGCTTGGGTGGTCATCTCCAGAGAAAGCAGGAGGAGAGGTGGAGCAGGGGAAAAAGTGACAAGCGAGGATTTCAGATGCATTCGGGGGGCTGCCAGGAAGGGAACCGGGGGTCCCAGAGAAATTGGCAAGAACTGGAGACAAGTGGGGATGGGCAGGAGCCACTGGGCTTCCCTGGACGGAGCGGCTCCTGGCTCAGCCTTCATCGTACTGTTCTAGAGGTCCCGGCTGGCTGGCAGGATGACACCCCTGCCTGCTCTCAGGCCCCGAGCCTCTGCTGGGGCTCTGTCACCTGGGGCAAGAGGCCTGGGCTGGACTTCCCCCGCAGTGCAGGGCCATACATTTTCTGCATGTGTTACACGATGACCAGGGCTCTGTCCCACATGGCTGCTCCATTGCTGTGACATCCTGATGGGTGGGACGAGCGGCCGTCTCGACCCTGTGGACAGGCAGAGGGAAGGCCCCGGCTGCCTTCTGCAGGTTATTTGTGGCCGGGCACACAGAGAGTGCTCAGTGAGTGCCAATCTCCCTCCTTCCTTCTCCGCTTTCCTCTTTTTTTCCTCCCAGAAATTCTCTGCAGGTGATCGACTCGGCTTCCCATTAGTTCTTCACCTTGCCCTGGTTCCCACCTTGCCCTCTCCGGTCACCACGTTTATCTCCCTACGTGGTCAGGCTGATGTTCTGCTTTGTCACTTCTCGGCGTCACTGGCGATGGGCTTTGTGCCGGGACTCACTGTGCCAGGGGAGAGAACTCTCCATCTCACGGCGAATGTTCAATGTGGCTCACATGGACGGGCTGTTTTCCTCATGATAGTGCTCCAGAATGCCAGAATTCATTCTCCTGCACTATCCTGACCTTGATTTTAGGACCTTTAATTAGGATCAGCAGGAAAAGTGCTGGCCTGGAGTGGGATCTGAAGTTAAATCCTGCCCCTGCCAGATACTAGCTCGGTCCCCTTAGACATGCCCTTTTCCCTTCCTTGTGCCTCAGTTTCCTCATCTGTAAAATGGGGTTGGATGGCGGGACCCTTTGAGGGTCCTTCCAGCGCTTCATCCATACACCTCTTCAGCCATAGCAATCTTCTGGAGCTAAGCTTGCTCTGCTGTGGGCTGGTCACAGATGTGACCCTGGTTATTCCCAACAATAGGATTCCTGGTCATGAGAACATAGATTGAGAGCTGAAAAAGGCCTCGTTCTGTCCAGCCTGTGACATCCCATACTCCTCAAGACTCGAGTCAAGCCTTTCCAGGACCAGTGTCTCTTGTGCTGCCTCTTGGGGGTGGGGGGCAAGGAGGTGGACATCCCAGAGGAATGGGTAGAGGGCAGGAAGCAACCCCCCCGAGGGACAGCTGACCCAGGGGAGCTGAACTCCTGCTGCTCGTACTTGCTCCCTTGTGCTTTTATTCTTGTGGACTTGGGCGAAGGCTATGTCTACATGAAGGCCTAGGACCAGGACCCTGGGGGCCCTTGGGCATGCCTCGCCTTTCTCAGTCAGGCCAGCTGGACCCAGAAGATCTCTTTTGATCACCAGGTTACTGTCAGGGAGGATTGCAGGGGGGGGGGTCCACTTTGCCTGCCAGAATGTCAGCAATTTGTTAGCTCCCCAAACAGATTCTTGTTTTTGTTGGTTTCCTATATTAAGAGTCTGGTCCTGATGCGAAGGGATACAGGTAGAGGAAAATGCAGCCGTGCTGTAGGCCCACTATTAAGCAGCAAAGATTATTTTCTTTACCCTCGTGGAGCAGAGAAATGAGATTAATGGTCTGAGTGCTGCCAGACAGCCATGTTCAAACACTTTAATGCCTTTTTCTTACCTCACTTAATAAAGAAGGGATGGTTATTAGGGAGACATCATTGGTGGTAATCCAGAAATCGTTAAACCCTCTATAAACAAACTGCATTTCTTCCCTAGGCTGCTGATGCCTTACCCGCCTAAGGGCTGATGACAATAAGGACTGTGCGCCACGTACCTCTCTGTGTGTGTATGTGTGTGTGTGTGTGTATGTGTGTGTGTACACACACACTCAAGCTTCATGAGAACTCCCCTTTTTATCGAGCTTTTCTCACCACAGCACTGAGGCAAGTAATGCAAGTTTTATTAGCTCTTTTACAAGTGAAGGGACTCTGGACCTCCCAGAAATGAGGTCATTTCCCCAAGGTCGTCAGGAGAGCTAGGAGGAGGGACTCCTGGGCTTGGTTCTGTAGCCTCGTCCTCTGTCTCCTTCAGGGCTCCCGGCGGTGGCTGTTGTTGGGTCTCCCAGCACAACTCACATTCGGGGCCTGCTACCATCTAGTCAGCTGCTTATGGTCATGGTGGCTGCTGGGTCTTGTCACCACCAAGAGCAGTGCCTTTCTCCAGTGATACCAGGCTCTCCCTTCCATCTAGGTAGTAACATTCAGTCCTTCTCTGTTGGTGATTTCTCTTTCTCCGTTATTGAACCTACAAGTTCATTCTCTTGTGCCTGTTAGTGCTTGCCATTGACTGAAGGGAGGCTGGGGATGGCAGCATGAACAGTGGCTTCTCTTCGTCTCTGCCCCAGGTGGCTTTCTCCAGGTCGGGTGTCCTCGAGCTCATTCAACTTTAATGCCTTTTTCTTACCTCACTTAATAAAGAAGAAATAGTTATTCCTCCGTACCCTGTTGTCCGGAAGAGTCAAATCAGGAACTGTAAATTCCCTTCATTGGCCAATGCAGAACGGTCAGGAAGAGACACTGTGGCTAGATAGCATTGGGTGATTGATGTCCTTGTGCCCTTCCATAAACACCGAGCGTGAAGACTGCCTGTTAAACCAAGAAAGTGGGAGAGAGGCTTGTTCATTTTGAACTCTAGACTTTCACACTCTTCAACCTAATCTGGACAAAGATGTGTCTGTTCTTTGGTCTCCTTAAACCTTGTGGGTTCAAGGACAAAACTGGTTCATTAATCCCTTCCGTAACATTGTCCACAAATTGTGTTCCATTTTGTTCTCACTCATAAACACCTCCAAAGTCAAGGAACAGTAGATACCTCATTCCACTTGAGTAGGATTGCCGTTTGATTTTGTGTTAACATGGCATGTTGTGAAAGGTCTAAAATACCAAAAGTAAAACCCAGTGTTTGTCAGAGGTAGAGAGCTGCCAACGAGAATTTGCCCTAAAATCTTTCTGCTTTTCTCCCACTCTCCTGCTCCTGCCACAGTGGGCAGCCACAGGACACGACCTCTCAGTGAGTTGGGCGAGCTTTGTTTTAGGGATAGACTAGGTCTTTGGGGTTCTTCTAGGTCTTAGTAGTTCTTCTGGAGAGCATCCTGTCTGGTTAGCCGCCAGGTGAGAAATGTCATGGCTGTGGCCTCTGTCTGGACTGACATCCAGAGAAATCTTATTTTACATCAGTGAAGATTGACTAACTGATGCCGTCAAAATCCCAGATATTTTCACAAACCAAGGAGAAGCAAAGATGGAGTCACCGGGCCAGATGAGGGAGGTTGATGTGGTGTGTTTCGTGACCCATCTCTGACTCGAGCGTGTGGTCCAGCCAAACCCCATTTGGGTGCAGCTTGCTGCTGCAGACCAAGATGCCAACTGTGTGTGTGTGTGTGTGTGTGTGTGTGTGTGTGTGTGTGTGTGTGTGTGTGTGTGTGT
>JAJPUD010024286.1:1082-18918 GCA_023553655.1 Myrmecobius fasciatus | reverse complement strand
AACTGTTTGCTCAAAAATCATCTGAGGTTCTAACACAAGGACTCAGAGAGAGGTCATTTCTTGTGATGTTGTCTCTCTGGTTCCTGTTTACAGAATGGAATTACTATTCTCAGAAAAGGTCCAATACTTTAATGGCAAAGAGAAGTCTCCAATTCTATGAAATGGCTTGAGTACCTTGTGATGTTTAGCAAAAAGGAAAAACAAAAAAGGTTATATGGAGACATGATAGCTATCTTCAAATATTTGAGAACTGTTGTGGAGATGGGGGATTCAGCTTAACTTGCCTCAGTCCAACAGGGTAGAATTAGCAGCAATAAGTAGAAATTAGAGGAGAGAAATTTGGATGTGTAAAGAAAAACTTCCCTGCAAAATCTGGCTATTCCATTATGCAATGTCTTAGGAACCACAGTCTCATAGATTTGGGAGGAAACTTCAGAGGTTGTTTGATACACAATCAATTCTACCTAAATTAATTTACTTATTCAGTGCCATACTGATCAAACTAGAGAAGAATTATTTTACAGAGCTAGAAAAAAAAAAAGACAACATTTTTCTGGAGGAACGAAAGGTCAAGAATATCAAGGAAATCAATTAAAAAGACGGGAGAGGGACTAGCAGTACCAGATGTCAAATCATACTACAAAGTGGTAATCATCAAAGCAATTTAATGCTGAATAAGAAACAAAGTTGATCAATGGAATAGATTAGGTACATGATATTCAGAAGAAAGGGAACATAGTAACCTAATGTTTAATAAACCCAAAGATCCCAGTTATTAGAGTAAAAACTCACTATTTTACAAAAGCTTCTGAAAAAAACTAGAAAGTAGTCTGGGTTAAATTAGGCCTAGATCAATATCTCATACTGTGTACTGAGATAGCTCAAAACGGGCACAAGATTTAGACATACAGGGTGATATCACAAACAAATTAGTGAAGAATGAAAAAAAAATTACCTATCAGATCTCTGGTTAGAGGAAGACTTCATGATCAAATGAGAAGCAGAGAAGTTCACAGGAGGTAAAATGAATAATTTTAATAATATAAAATTTAAAGGTCTTTGCACAAATAAGCCAAAATTAGAAGAAAAGCAGGAACCTGGGGGTTTAGGGGGAATAAGGAAGGGAATTGATATAGCAGGTTTCTCTGGAAAAGGTTTAATTTCTCAAATATATAGGAAATTGAGCAAAATTTATATTTAAAAAGTTTTTTAATAATTGATAAATGGTCAAGGGTTATAAGCAGGCAGTTTTCAGAGGAAGAAATCAAAGCTATTTATGGCTATCTGAAAAAATGCTCTACATCACTGATGATTAGAGAAATGTAAATGATAAAAACTCTGAAGTACCACTTCCCACCCATCAGATTGCCTGAGATGACAGAAAAGAAAAATGGCAAATGCTGGAGGGGAGGTAGGGAAATAGGTATACTGTTGTACTATGGTTGGAAGAGGTGTGAACAGGTCCAACCATTCTAGAAAACATTTTGGAACTATGCCAAAAGAGCTATTAAACTATGAGTGTCTTTTCCCTTTGATCCAACAAGACGAGGACCATACTCCAAATAGATCAAAGAAAGAAGAAAAGAGCCAGGTACACAAAAATATTTTTACAACTCTTCTGTGATAGCAAAGAATTGGAAATTGAAGGGATGCTCATCAACTGGGGAATGGCTGAATAAATTATAGTGTGTGAATATGATACAATTGGGCTATAAGAAATTGTAAAGGGAAACCTTTCAGAAAAGCCTAGGAAGACTTATATGAACTGATGCAAAGTGAAGTAGGTAGAGCCAGAATAACAATTTACAAAGTAACAACAATATTGTAACAATAATCAATGGGGAAAAACTTAGTAATTGATCATCACAATGACTTGCCACAATTCCAAAGGATTCATGATGGAAAATGCAATCCATCTCCAGATAGAGAAATGATGAATTCAGAGTCCACATGGGAAGTTTTTTTCTTTCTTTTTTCTCCCCTGCCCCTTTTTTTGAACATGACTAATGAAGAACTGTGTTTTGTGTGATTTCATGTCTGTAATAGATTTTAGATTTCCTGCCTTCTCAATGGATGGGGGGCAGGGCTAGGGGAGGGAAAAAATTAGGAACTGAAAATAAAATAAAAATGAATTTTTAAAAATAAAATCATTTAATCCAACCAGAACCAACACTGGCATTCCCTCTATGATAGCATCCTTGACAAATGTTCATCCAGTTCCCTTTAAGACCTCTAGTAATAATTAACCTACTAAGGGATCTAAGTAGGTTGAACTAGATGACCTTTTAACTTAGGGATTCCAATTCCTTGATAGATTTTCATAGGATCTAGAACTGAAAGAAACATAGAGATCATCTAATAAATCAATTAAAATACATATTAAGTGCATACTAAGTGCTAGGCATTGTGCTAGTCTCTCGAAGCAAGTTCAAAGAATGAAACAATCTCTAGTTAGGAGCTATCTATTGGGGCCCAAGTACAAACAAAGATCTATACAGCATATTAGTTAATAAATATTTATTAAGTACCTACTAAATGCTAGACACTGCTAAATACTCTATAACTAAAAAGCTAATAAATGCAAATATATATATATATATATATATGAAAGCTAAATACAAAATTGTTTGAGAGGGAGGCCACTGGCATTTGGAAGATTAAGATCTAATCTAATTCATTTGATAGATGGGGCACTGAGCTCCAGTACAGTGATGTGGTTTCTCCAAGGTCACAGAGGTTAAGTAAATAAGTCTTTAGACTCTAAATACAGTATTCTTTCTACCACTTTCCCTTCATCATTTTTAAGGTATTACTTTGAAAAGCATTTTTATTTTTAGAAAGGTAGTTGTTAACATTAAAAATTAAAAGATTAAAATCCCTCCTCCTAAGAGAAAATCTCTATAAATAAGGATTGCCACAAAGACAGCAGGAAAACAATTTTGTAGACCATGTTTTCTAAGAGAGTTATATCTAGAAGAAAGATGGAGGTAAGTCCCTCGGAGAATATCAGACAGTAAATAATCCTCATTTCTATTCCTTGTGTATATTTGACATCTCTAATTTGAATTGGCTGATTGAACCTTAAATCAGAAGCCAACCACTAGCAGTTCTCTTCCAGGGGAAGGGAGAGGGAAACTTCCAGCCAGGAAAGGGAAACAAAGGGTAGCTATAACAGCTGGCTGCCATGCAGGGCACTAAAGATAATGTGACCCGCTTAACTCCAAGGCCAAGAAGAACTTGGAAAGAAGTTTAACTGACCTGCAGTTAGAGAAGTTTCAGTTCAATTCAATTAGACAAGCACTCATTTGATACCTACTGTAAGCAGGGTTCTGACCTAAGCTAGATGCTGGTGGGGAAGTGAAGATGAAGAAGACACAGATCCTGCTCTTAAGGAGATCATCATGGAATAGGGGAGAGGGGAAAGGAAGCATTGAAGCATATATACAAGGAAAAGCAGTACTAAGAATGTGAAATTTTTTTAGATTTAAGTTTCCTCACCTGTCAAAAAAAGAAATTGAGCTAGATGACTCTTTCAAGCTCTAAATTATAGCATCCTATGAAAGTAGCTAAAAAAGATATTCAGAAGACTGTGAGATCTCAGAGGAGGAAAGGGTCACTTATGCTTGAGGAAGGTTGAATGGAAATTATATCGCTAGTGCTCTGGACCCTCAGACAGAGATCTGACAAAAATGTTAGGTAAGCAAACACCCTTTAAAGCAATTCCACCTAACAAAGAGAGTTAAAACCATTAGGAGAGAGCAATCCATACATGGATCTCTATTCACAAGTAGGCCACGATGAACCGTGCAGCATAAGAAGCTGGTGAAATAATCGCACTCTTCACTCAAGGATATAACAATGAGCAGGCATTAACCAAACTATGGAGCAATGGACATGTTGCAGTTCCAAAAATCTTTCCGAGAAGAGGGCCAGGATTGGCACTGGGAAAGTTCACTTGTTACTTAGAGCCTCCCAAATCTCAGCAGGCCTGGTGTAATGTGGAGAGGGAAGAGTTAATAGAGTTATAATCACTTATGCTCAGATGGTTCAGGAGTCAATGCATGTAGCCTTCCATCAAATATAGTATCTGGGCTGTTCTCTGTGGAGAGAACTGGCTGACCATAGTTAGCAATTCACACCCTCTCTTAGGTGAGAAAATCTCATCTGTGGATCATAGGATTCTGGGAGAAGTGGTAGAAGTCTTAGATATCATCTCATCCAATCTCTCCATTTTATAGAGGAACAAACTGAGACCCAGAGATGGGGAGGGACTTGTCCAGAACCACCCAATTAGTCAGTAGGAAAGCCCAAACAAAAACTCAATATTTCCTGTTCCACTGTTTTGGATAAGTCTTCTAGTCGACTGAGGAGAGAAGAAAGGAGAGGAGAGGAGAGAGTCCTTCTATTGATTATTTACAATTTATCCTGTATGTAGCTTATTTGGATATAGTTGTTTGCATATTGTCGCCCCCATTTATTTATGGATTCCTTAAGAACAGAGATGATTTCTTATGTTTCTTTGTATCCCCAGTACTTACCACAGTGCCTGACACATAGTAGGTGCTTAATGAGCATCTGCTTTTTGACTGAATGAACGATGAGCCATTGAAGAAGACTAAGAATGCTCCAAATCACAAGAGAAACACACTTAAAATGACTAATGTTTCACTTCACACCAAGCAAATTTGCCAAGATAGAGATAGTCAATGTTGGAGAGGTTGTGGAAAGATAGGTTCACTAGAGGGTGAATTGTGAAGCAAGTTGGAATTATGCAAATAAAGGGATTAAAATATCTATACTCTTTTAGCCAGATATCCACTGCCTTTGGGAAAGTCCTGATTGTAAGAAATACAGGCAGTGTCATAGTCCTGGCCTTGCTGTATTATGTCTACCATACTAACTCAAAACGCACTCTTGCACAAGCTTCAAAAATCTAGAATGACTAAGAAAACTGTACCAAAAGCGAACCTATTCAATTATGAGAAATGAATTTATTTATCTATTTTTATTCAGTTGATATTACATCTCTATAAAGATTCCTCTGTTGGCTTGTTAAATGTTATATTCATAAAAGGCAGCCTGCAGAACTTGGCCTTGTTCCCTTTCAGAAGAATCTAAAGTACAAGACTAGTGCTCATCTGTTCTCTCGAAGGGGAACTTGTCTCTTCTGGGCTGTCAATTTCTATTTTGGGGTGTTTGGAAATTTCAGACATTTTACCCAGGGAAAATTATGACTACAAGGGTCCACAGGGCCACATCAAGGCCACCATATTATAATTTTATCTAAAATGGAACTTCCACAGAAAGCATGTTGCCACATATTCAATCCATTTATTAAAAGCCTACATTATACCTGGCTCTATGCCTGACACTGGGAATATAAAGCCAAAAATAAGAGTCCTGTCCCCAGGGAGCTTACATTCTAAGGATCCAGGATCTAGAGACCATCTAGAATGACTTTCTCTTCTACATCTTCCCCAACCAATCTCCTTTTACTGATGAAGAAACTGGGACCCACACAGAGGAAATTATTTGTCCAAGATCTCACAGGTTGAAAGGAGCAGAGCAGGGAGTTTTATCCTTGTCTTCAGACTCTAAATTCTCAGCTTGCTCTATTTCCACAAAGCTGCCTTTTTTCTGAAGTAAAAACATTCAAAAATTCCTTTAACTCATGAGCCAACCAGAGCTGCAGACCATGCTTTTAGCCAGGCACACAAGAACCTGCTTTATATAGTCTCTCCAACCTCCAGAGTGTAGTACATACAAGCTGGAGAGCTATTTACAGACTGTTCCTCTACTCAGAAGCCCTGTGATACATTAATGGGGACTTGAAAAATTTTCCTTATTGAAAATTTTATGGGCACTTCTCACTGTTCTGTGCTTCTTTCAAGGATTCCTTCCAGGACTCTGTCTCATGCAACCTGCACAACAGATGAAGGACAGTTTTTTTGCCTTGAGTTCTTGATGAGGATTGGGGGTATACAGGAAAGGGGTGAGAGAGTCCCTGGTCTGTTACTGCCTCAATTCAGAACTTGGAGCAAATCAGTTTTACTTCTTGACCTAATCCTTACTAATTCTAATTACAAGAGTAGGAGAAGTAGGGAATATCTATGGAGTTTTGAGTGTTCAAAAACAGGAGACTTGAGAAGAAATTTCTCCTAAGACATAAATCCAGAAGTACAGAGGGAGAAAAAAGGATGTGAACAGAAAAGCTGACTAGACTGGGAGCCAACAAGTAGGTTTCTAGTTTGCTCTCTTCTTTCAGTTGACTAATAAAGCAAATAATGAGCCCAATTTTTTGATCCAAAGGTCAGCCTAAGATAGGAGAATAGGCCATGTAAACCTGTTTTAGGTAATAAACCAATTCTCAAGTTTACCCAGTGATTAAACTAATACCAAATGGCCAATCCAGGTCAGACTAGAACAGGAGTTGATTAATTTAAGCATTGATTCCATCTGGATTTGTTTAGTTTTATCACTATTATGTGCTAATCAATCTCAGTGGGGGCAAAATCCCAAGACTCTGATGGTGACCATTGAGCCAGGGAGATTTTCTGTGCTGGTGGTTCATTTGATAAGACAACTTAGCTCTGCTGGTTAGGAGAGGGCTAATGGATCCTTAAATGAAGCAATGTATGAGTGAGTGAATGAAGGAAGGAAGTAAGGAATGAGTGAGTGAGGGGGTGAATGAATGAAACCCAGGCCAGTTAGTTTTGTAGGTGGAGAAGATAAGGTTCACAGACTAAATAGCCTTTAATCTCTCTATTTCCTTTCCAATAATTATGAGGAAAGTGCTATGTAAATTCTGTAGCACTGTAGAATATGAACTGTTCCCAATATCTGAAAAAATCTGAATGTAGTAGAAGATATTCAACATCAGATTTCTCCTTTGCCTATGTCACACTTTCCCATATGCATATATTAAGTTGTGGCTTTCCTATTAGATCAAGGCTTGTTAGCCTGAAGTCCAAGAACCTAATTTTTTTTATGAAATACCTACCTCCCAAGGTTGTTGTGAAGAGCAAATAAAATAATATGTGTAAGATGCTATGCAAACTTTCAAGATCTATATAAATGTTAGCTATCATTAATTTTTTATAACTATATTTCAATTTAATTGATTTCTGCTGTAACCCCATAGATTCAGTTTTATGTATTGTGAAAGGTCCCTGGGCTTTCCTACATTTCTGCAAGGGGTCCATGACACAAAAAAAGGTTTAATCCTTGTATTAGATTAGAAAGTCCCTGAGGGCAGGGCTTATGCCATTTTTCATCTTTGTATTTCATGAAATTATCAAAGTCTACCACCTCCCCGTACTACTAGTGATCTTACACATTGTTAGGTGTTTAATAAGTGTTTAGATTGGGAAGAAAAATTGAAAACCCAAATTATCTATTTCACAATTAGAGGCCCTTAACCATAAATAGGGACTTGGCAAGACTGTACCAATATAACTGTACCTGGCTGAAACCATCACACACACACACACACACACACACACACATACACACACACACACACACACACACCATGAAAGGCCAATGTGCAGGCCATTTTCTTTGCTCAGACACAGAAAGTGTTTTAACACTGCCCTTGTGAAACTGCACTGTACCCAACCTACATATCAAATATGTAAAACTTGTTAGAAAATTCTGTATCACCATATTGGCCACCTTAGGTGAAAATACATCATTTCCCAGCTATTACCTGGCTCTTCTACCCTAATATTAAATATAAAAACCACATGAGAAATATAAAAGTAACATCAACCTGTCAAATCATAAAGAAAACCTCTTAGAGGGACAGCAGGGGACAGCATGGATGACAAATGGTCTTCTGTGCCGATACTGAAATGAGGCAGAGAAGAATTGGACAGCCTCATGATCCTCCCTTCCTCCTGCTTCACCTTCAGCTCCTTGAGCTTCGTCCACTGTCCACAATGTCAAGTTGGCTCAGTAATCACATAATTAGCTTGCTGTCTTTTTATGAATCTTCTCTTAATACATCCAGTTGAGCCATGGCTTTGTCTGAAGCTGGCTTTTCAAGAGAACAAGTATTCAGTGGGGATTTCAGAATGTCAGCATAAAATACAGAGGGAGTTAGGGCCAGACACTGATGGGTTAAGCCTGTCAAGCCTCCTTGATCTTTGATTGCACAAGATTTTTAAATGCTTGTTTTGACTGAAATTTTTCCTTTCTTGTCATCTCCAGCAGCAACTTCACCAACTAATGATAATAGTTTCCTTTTCATCTTTTAAAAACTTTAATTTTTTTAGTCTTATCTTTTTATTGGGGGGAAGGAAAAGTTGCCAGAGTCTTCTTATTGTACTCAAGCCAAAATTGCAATGGCTACTCGTGAGCCTAATCCCACCAGTGATCAGTGTGAAAACTTTGACCTGCTCCATTTTTGACCAGTTTTTGTTTTGGTTTGGTTTGGTTTTTTGTTTTTTTTTTAATTTTTGACCAGTTTTTACCCCTCCTTAGGCATCCTGAAGAAACTCCAACTCTCAACCCCTTCTGCACTCATGGGGTCACCACATTAGCTTAGGCCTACATCAGTTCAACTCCCAAACCCAAGTGAACTCCTAGCCTCTGCCTCTCTGGGAACAGGTATTACAGATGAGAATAACCACACTCATTTCTGTTCTTTTTAAATACAGATTTGTATTGATTTCTTTTGGTTTTACAAAGTCAAGATTCCTAGAGAGCCAGCCTTTATACTTTCCTAGAGAGCCAACCTTTATAACAGAATTTCATATAACTAGGAAGTGTTAAGTGTCTGAGGTCAGATTTAAGCTCAGGTCTTCCTGACTTTAGGGTTCTATCCACTGCGCCACCTAAATGCTCCCATAATTTTTTAAGAGAGAAAAAGGAGGAAGAGAAAAACATCAAGAAAACCTACCAATACTTCAAAGAAATCAGATATGATATGCAATGTTTCACAGTAGACACCCTCCATGTATACAAACTTCTCATGTCTTCTATTTCTTCTTTAGAGCCAAGTCAATTGTTTGTAATTTCACAACATTCATTTATGATTGTTTTGGGATGGTTCTTTCCATTGTTGTTATTATGGTGTTCTTTTGGTTCTTGCTATTTTACTTTGCATTAGTTTGTGGAAATTTCTCTGTGCTTTTCTGTATTCATCATACTCATTTCTTACAGCACAGTAATAACACAAAGTCCTACATAATTTGGTCCCAATCTACTTCTTCATCCTCATTGGACATTATTCCTGTACAGACATATGTGTGTATACATACATATATACATATATATATATATATCCTTATTAACTTTTTATCCTTATTCTGTATATATTTTCTTTTTTAAAAATCTTATTTTTGCATCACGGTAATTTTCCCCAGTATCCCTTTACTCCCTCCACTCAGAGAACCAATACATTTAAGAAATGATATTTTAAAAGACAAAATAAATAAGGAAAATAGCATAACTAATTATTGAATTGAATAAATCTAAAAAATATGTGTGATGTATCACACTCATGGACCTCTCATCTCTGCAAGAGGTGGAGTAGGAATGTCTCCCCATATCTCTTCTCTCCAGTCAGTGTTATTCTTTGTAATTTTGCAAGATTCACTTTGATTTTTATGGTTTAACATTTACAATGTTAAAATCATTGTGTCTATTGTTTTTTTGGTTCTACTTACATTGCTCTGCATCAGTTCATAAAGATCTTTCCATGCTTTTCTTCATTCATTGCACACATCATTTCTTACAACACAGCAATATCCTATTATATTCATGTTCCACAATTTAGTGATCTTCATGAATCCAGACACTTACTAGTTGTGTGACCCTGGGCAAGTCACTGACTGACTGCCTCAGTTTCTTCATTTGTAAAAGGAACTGGAGAAGAAAATGTCAAACCACATTGGTGATTCTCTTTGCCAAGAGAACCCCAAATGGATTCTCACAAAAAGTTGGACATGAGTCAAAAAAATCACAATTTGTTTAATCATTCACAAATCATAGGGCATCTTTGTTTCCAATTTTTTGCTACACAGAGTGCTACTATAAGTATTTTATTGCATATAGGGATTTTCTTCTTATTAATGGCTTCCTTGGGGTACAAACCTACCAGTAGAATTCCTGGGTCAAAGGATATAGACATTTTAGTGACTTAATTTGCATAACTGCTTTCCAAATATTTACACTGAATCACAGTTCACCAACAATGTCCTACTGTGCCTATCTTCCCACAATCCTTATAGCATTGACCATTCTCATCTTTTGTCATTTTCTACCCAGTAAAATTGATCTTCTCTCTGTTCCTTATTCACTAAGCTCCTATCTCTTATCTCCCTACTTTTGCACTAGCCATCCACCAAGCCTGGAATGCACTCCTTACTATTTACTTTGTTGTAGTCATTGTGTATAGTTTGCAAGATGTGAGATGAAACCTGGATGTTGTTTTGATTTGTATTTTTCTTATTATTAATGATTTAGAAAATTATTTCATATGGTTATTAATAGTCTGAAATTCTTCTTTTGATAAAGATTTGTTCATATCTTTTGACCACTTATGTTTTAGAAAGTGGCTGAATATATTTTCATATTTGTTCATTATCTCCTCTGTTAGAAGGTGAGGTTCTTATGAGCAGGTGTTGTTCATTTCTAATAATTACATCCCCAATCTCTAGCATAGTGCCTAGTACTTAATAGGTGTTTAATAAATACTTATTGATTGTTTGAATGATTTTTTTCTCACATAGTTTCTAATAGTTCATAATTCTTCTTTTGAGAAGTAGTTATTGATATCCTTTGACCTCTTGATTATTGGGAATGGCTTTTGGGCTTACATATTTCTGTTAGTTGTTTACATATATTAGATCCCAAACCTTCTCCAAGAAATATAATACAAAGATTTTTTTCTCCCAGTTGTCCATTCCTTTTTTTACTCTAGATATATTTCTTCATTTTCAAGGAGAAAATGTTGCTTTCTGCTTATAAAACATTAGGAATAAAGAACCTTTATGATATCAAGGTCCATATTATTAGAAATGCTCACTATCAGTTTTCACTTGATACTCTCAAATGATCTGCTATTATTCTCATTCAGAAGGAGAGTAGAGATAATAGGCTCTAAGACACATTTGAGGATATCCCATTCATGGAGATAAATGATTATCTTAAAGGAATCCAAGAAAGATCAACCACATGGATTGGAGAACCAAGACAAGTCTATGTCATAGAAGCCAAGAGAGGAGACTATACAGGAGGAAGGACTGGTTGACAAGGTCAAAAGATGAAGATCCTAGAGTGGTGACTGAAATAAGATCTTTGAGTTTGGTCATTTAGAAATTGTTGGTAACATTGGAGAAAATAGTCTGTTGAGTGGTGAGATCAAAAGCAAGATTACATAGGATCAGATCATAGATGTAGAGCTTGAAGGTATCTTAGACACTGATTCTAGTCCCACCCATTTGGCTTTCAGATGAAGACTTGACCAGCATCACCCAGGTTAAGTAAATGACACAGTTGGGATTTGAACCTGAGACCTCTGGGTCAAGAGCTCTTACAACATTCCATATTGCCTCTTCATTCTAATAAGGGAACTTTACAATATTATGGGGCTTTCATTGTGCTCTTTTAGAGGGAATAGGTAGAGTAACACCAGTACGCTGTGTGAAGGATTTTAAAAGTATTGAAATCCAATAAGCTTTGTGTGAAAGCCAGAGTATTCTCATCTCCATTGGCCAAAACATAAAATGCCCAGGTGTAAAATGTCCAGAAATCCTGGCATTAGCAAGATATATAATCAGCTAGTCTATGACTATCAAAAATACAGTAAGAGTTTAGGCCTGTGTCTGTTGGTGGTCAGTATACTCTAATAAACAGATGCCATATTGTCTGTCCTTCATTTTAATTCTATTTCAAAAATTTAATTTATAACAGACTTCTAATGAGATTCTGTGTGTTTCTATTTTTTCCCCTATTACTATACTTATAGAGCATTTTCTGCTGCACATTTTATATATTGATGACAGGAGCAGAATCACTTGGCTCTTCAAAAGAAATCTTTTCTTTAATGAAGTCACTATAAGAACCTGTCAATCTAAATTTCCAAAATCCTTCTGTCTCCAAGGCACTAAAGTGATGCCGTCACAGATAAACATTAATGTAGGATCATAGGCTATAGTGCCAGAAAGCTAGAAGGGATATTGAAAATGATCTAGTACACCTCCCTCATGTCACAGAGGAGGAAACTAAGACCTCAGTATTATTCAGTGATTTGCCCAAAGTCATAGAGTAACCAGGGAGTCAAGATTCAAACTCAGAACTTTGTAAGTATTAATATTTACCGTGGTGACCAAAAGAAACTGCAACTATTCAATGAGCCAAGCTATTTCTTGATAGCTTATTTCTAATTTCTAAATAGCTTAAGGACGTATACCTTAAGACCTCAGTTCTAAACCCAGACAAGGCAAGCTTGTTTGTTTTCCATCCTTTGTTCTGAAAGAGGACCAATGACATCAGGAGGGTTACATCTTGACTTACAAGTGAATTGGATTTAAATGAACTATGCAAAGACAAAGGTCCCACTTGCCTCTCCAGAGTCATCTGAGTCCAGTGGCAAGACATAGGTTGGGATAATTAGCAATGGTCCCAGATACTTTTTCAACTAAGGTCTTTTCTGGGTCTCAGTTCATCTGAGGCAACACCCATTCAATAATTAAAGCTAGATAAAAAAAAAATGAAAGAGCAGGCTATTCATTAACAGTGAAGGACTTTAGGATGACTAGGAAATTCTATAGGCAGGAAAGGTTTTCTCTTGGCCATCCCACATTTAACCCTCATTCATCATTCTTGGTGATGACTGGGTTACTTCTAAACTTGCTCTTCAGTCAGCCTCAATGATTTCAATTGTTCTTCCTTTGACAAATGTTTGTTGACTTGAAATGATTGGCTTCCTTAACTAAACATCCAGACTACTGTTGCTCTTGCTCAATCATTTGCTGTCTTTCAATTGCATTTTTCCTCAATTATTCCCTACCCCAAAATAGTTCTTTTACAGAATTTTAATGATAGATTTTTTTTCTTACTCTGAAAGAATGTTTCCTCCCTTCTTTAAAAGGGTGGAGGACTCTGGGTATGAAATACTGTATATGTAACATAAGAATCTTTCAATGCATTGATTAGTTTTGCTATTTTTTTCTCTTTTTATAGCCTTTGTTATAAGAGTTGGCCCTCTGGAAAAGAAAGGGAGAACAGATGCACTGGCAAATGTATGTGATGTAAAAACAAAAAAAATATGAATAAAATTTTATTTTAAATTAAGAATAACCTAGATAGAAACCTAGATAGAAAAACCTGACTCTTAAATTTCTTATGAGGAAATTAAGGCCCAGAGAAGGAAAGTGAGCTGCCCAAGAGCATACATCAATTACTGATAGCCTTTAGTATTTACTCTAAGGTCATTCTGAATTTCCAAATCGCCAATCTGTCTTGCCCAAGTTCTCTTTTCCAACTTAAGAAGAAATCTCCTGGAAAAAGTAGTCTTGTATTGACACATATATAGATGGAAAAGTATGTCTATATCTGAAACTGTGGGGAAAACATTTTATTTTACTAACTTGTTGGATATGCCCTGGAATGGGAAATCCTTACAGCATTAGAGAATCCATTGATGTAGGAAACAAGTAATTTCCTTTTTAAAAATAATTTTTATTGATATCTTTTATATCTCCTAAATTTTCCCCTCCCTCATCCCAAAGAACTATCCCATATAACAAGAATACTTTTTAAAAAGAGAGAAAATAACTAATAAAACTGATTCACACATAGAAAAAAATCTGAAAATAAATGCAGCGGTACCCACTCACAGATCTCTCATCTCTGTAAAGAACTGGGTAGAGAGGGAGAGGAGAGAGGGACTGTCTTTTAAGGCCATGATTGTTCTTTTTCATTTTCTATCATCTGTTTTCAATTATTTTGTGGTTGTTGTTCTTTCCATTTACAATTTTTGCAATCAAGTCCTTTCAAGTTTTTTTCTAGATCTAAGGGGCCTTAGATTATCTCAACTAAGCCCCTCCTTTTGCAGATAAGGAACTTTGAGACCCAGATAGGTGAACTGAAATGTCCCAGTTCACACAGATAGCAAGGGGAAATTCAGGTATTCTAATTAAAAATTCAGTAACTTCTACTATAACACGTCCTCCTGCTTCTTGTACTGGCTTTTTTTTTTTTTTTTGAGGGGTTTAGGGAAGATGGGAAGAGGAGCACAAAACATGCTAAATTGCTTTTTTCTTGTACATATTTTTCCTTTCCAATTGAGAATGACAGTTGTTAAGGCATCAACCTGTGTGGGACCGCATTCTGATATCTACATAGTTAATCTTGGCTCTTATATAATTAATCTTAACATCTGCATAGTTAAACTTGGCAAAGACCAAAAGGTCACAGCCCATTATATCTAGAGTCTTTCAAGCCTACTATTCAATGATTGAATTTCATATTATTTGATGGCAAAACTTTTTACTTTTTTGACTTATTGGAGTAATATAAGCAATTAAGTATCTGAAATAGAGAAATGAAAGGACAATAAAGACAAAAAAGCAAAATGAAATGAATGTTAAAATGACAAGTTTCCATCAGAAAGCCAAATTGTTAAAGGTCATCAACAATCATTCTCTTCATTCTACTATCTTTGTATAGTGTTCTATTATACCATATAAACTCAACACACTGAACTGAGCAAGGTTGATAGGAATTTAGATAAGAAAAAGAGCTTTACAAAATTGGCAAAGCTTTACAGAAATCTGGACCCATGTACATTTTGTAGCAAATCTAACCCAAGTGAAATATATTTAACTTTGACAGGTGGTCTGATAAAAATTCAACAGTTAAGTCCAGAAAAAGATTTTGAGCAAAACCAGTTTCAAAATGTGAATGTGGAGCTCAATGTGAAAAGTTTCTAATTCCACTCTCCCCCCACCCCATCACCATTAGCAAAAAACTCAACATGTCTGGTAACATCTCTCATTTGGAAAATATGTAAATTAAAATATAAATGTCCCTTCATTGTGGTTGTATTATTGCATTTCCTGGCTGGTTCCTGGCTGGTTTATAAATGAGTAATGAATTACCAGACTGAAAATGACGCCCAGACATTTTCTGTTGTGACCAAATCAAAGATGGAGTTAGCTTTGCTTAATTCAAATTGTTTCATTGATGGCATTGATGGGTGAGTGTGTGGGGAAAAGTGTTTTAAGGGCTCTGTTTTTTGTTTCACATCCATTTATTTTACATTTAGGGTAAAACACGTATAATTTCCAGTGAGATATTTCCAGCTTCCTCCTTTTTTAAACAATATATTTTGATTTGATTTGTTTAAAATAATAAATTTTAACAAATTTCATTTTTTTAAAATAATGGTTTCTGGTATTGATTAGCACCTTCTTCTTTCCTTTCTCCTACTAAAACAACCCATTTTGAAAAGAAAACCAAGAAAATGTGATAAATAGAAAAGTTGAGTTTCTGCAGCATCCCACTTGGTTTTTCTCTTTTCCATGTCAAGCCCACTTCTCCTATCCTCTGAGTGATCATGATTTCCAAGCAATTCACATAAACTACAGCATGAGAGAATTCTGAGCTACAAATGCTTCATAGTCAGGTTGAATTACAGGCAGTCTCATTACTCAGTCTGCTTGGCAAGAATTGAAAACGTTAGACTTTCCCTTCCAGGAATTCCTGGTGGTGCTTCCCCTTTCCAGCCTTCAGACCCTTCTTGTAAGCCCCAATCCTTGGAGCTATTCCACCTTCTTGTCAATGGGCCCAATTACTTCTACTTCCAGTCTTAGTCATCTCAACCCAAGTCTCTTCCTTTCTAGCCCCACCCAGGTTTACTCCTTTAGACATTTGGTCAAAACTGTTCTATAGATCAAGCCTTCTTAAACTTTTTCCACTCGCAATCCCTTTTCTCCTGAGAAATTTGTATAAAGCTATCTATAGGTATATAAAATAGGAATGCAAATCAAACATTTACTGATAATAAATCATAAAAAAATTATTTTAAAACAATTCTTTAGCATACATATAATTTTATCATTTATTAAAGATGAAAAAATTTGCATACTAATGAGATGAATGTGATTATTTATTTTTACATAAAGAATTAAGGCTTGATGGAATACCTGATACCTTTTATTGTTGCCAAATTTTTCACAATCCCCATATTCAGTTATGTGACCCTACATAAGAGTCACAACCCACCATTTAAGAAGCTTTGCTATAGGTGACCCACCTGACCACTAAAGTAATCTCTGTACCTTAGGTTCTCTAACTGACCTTCTTCTTCCATCTACACTTTGGTGTTTAATATGTTATGATTGTGTAATGTTTTCTTTTTCCAGTCCCTGTTCTTGAGTTTAAATTAGATTGATAAGCTCCAGAATCTCCACTATAGGTCCACAGCACTTAACTAGCTTCTGACTCTTTGGCAATCTTCTGCATCTCTCTCAACCTGCCCCATTCAAGTATTTATTAATCAACCAAGAAATAAATAAATATTTATTAAACACCTACTATGCGCTGGGCAAGAACCTGAAGATGCAAAGGCAAAAATGAAATAGCCCCTTCCCTCAAGGAGCTTATATGTTATATATTTTGTGTATTTGTTTTCCCTGTGCTTAGCACAGTGCTTCACACATAGTGTACTGTAATAAATGCTTGTTTCCTAATGCTTCCTTCCTAAAGGGGGAACTAAGATGAGTATACAAAAGTATGTACAAAATGAATACAAGGTCATTTGGGAAGGGAGGATGGAAAGGCTTCAGTAGGAATAGATTTGGAACTGAGCTTTGAAGAAAACTGGGCATTTTAAAAGGCAGAAGTGAGGGGAAAGGATATTCCAGGCCAGGGGAAGTAGAAGGAGAAAAGAAGGAGACAGGAGATAGAATGAGGTGATCCTTCCAGCCCTCAATCCCAGGACGCATGATTCTGTGAGCTTGTCTTAGAAGTAGCTGTCAGGATCAATACCAAGATAAGTTAAATGGTGACTTACTCTGATGGGGCAAGATGATAATAATTCAGGTTGAGCCAAAGCTATAAAGTTTGCAAATCTCTGAGCTCCCTGAAGCCTCACAACTCTCCTGTGAAGGAGGTGTTATTGTTATCCCCATTTACACAGGAGGAAACTGAAGGTGAGAAACTAAGTAACTTGCTCCATGTTGTCACACTACCAGAAAGAAACTGAAGCAGGATTTTAATCCAAGTCTTAATTCCAAGTCCAACCTTCTATCCAATTGTACATGTAGTAGACATTCAAAAATCTTGATTGATGGAGGATTTTAAAATTGGAAACTGAGTTTTAAACCACAACAATCTCTCTGAGTCAGAGGTACTATCACTTCCCGAGTGGCACAGGAATTCACAAATAAGTCGTTGCAGTGATCCTGTTGCAGACCCACAATCACTGGATACACTTTCTAGGACTTCACTTGTCAAGTGTCACATAGGAAGTCACTTTGTCATCTGAACATGGCATGTAGGCTGTCAGTCACCCTCTCTCTCGGACCTGGTCTTTCCAATTATAAAGAAAATAACTAACAAATGTATTAACAAGAAATGTCTTCTGTTTATTTGAGACATATCTGTGCCTCGTTAGACAGCAACAGGACATCTGGAGAAAAGACATTGAATGCTGTGACATTTGCAGCCACTTAATAGATTTGCATTTGGCTTGGTAAACTCTGTGGAGTCTGATAAGAATCTTAAAATTAAAACATATTAATGCCAAAAGACATCTCTCCTCTCTCTCTCTCTCTCTCTCTCTCTCTCTCTCTCTCTCTCTCTCTCTCTCTCTCTCTCTTCC
>JAJPUD010024285.1:0-18919 GCA_023553655.1 Myrmecobius fasciatus | reverse complement strand
AAACAAGACAATGTTAAACACAGTAACAATAAGATAATTTAATGAGGAACTTTGAATGACTTAGCTGTTTTCAACAATGATATGATTCAAGGCAATTTGGATACATTTGTGACAGTAATGAAAAGTGCCCTTCTCATCCAAAGACAGAACTCTGGAGAATGAATGTCAATTAAAACAGTTTTTTTTCCTTTCATTTTTTGTTTATTTTTTTCCTTTCATGGGTTTTTTCTCTTCTTTTTCTTTTTTTTTTTCACTTTTGATCTGATTGTTTTGTGCCGTTCAAATTTCTATATTCATATAGAAATCATATTCTATATTCATTCAGCATAATGAATATAGAAATATATTGAGAAAAATTTTGTAAATTTAACCTATATTGGTTTACTTGCTGTGTTGGGGACAGGGAGAGAGGGTAGGAGAGTGAGAAAAATTTGGAATAAAATGTTTCACAAAGGTGAATATTAACATATTTGGAAAAATATAATACCATTTTAAAAATAAAATTAAAAAAATACAAACTGACCAATATAACACTCTGCCTCAACCCTTAATAAAAAGCAAGAACTGTGGCACCAGAGAATAAAGAAGCTAGAATCTAGGATTCAACTGGCAAAGCTACCTAGTATTACTAGTGTAGAATAATAGCTGTGAGCTCTTTGAGCCTGTGTGCTCCTGTCTACCCCTCTCAAGTTATGTCACCCCTCTTCTCAGAAGGGTGCTTTGATGGTTTCCACGAATGATGTCTGCCTGCATTGTTGAAGATGCCTCTGAAATATGAAAGGTTGGAACTGTAGGAGATATTGTCTTCAGCTCCACTGCTGGGCACCCCAGAGCTACATCAGGGAATGTCTGTGCATATGGGGCAGAAAGCCAGTTCTGTAAGACCTGAGACCCAGATTCTGACCTTGAAGTACTCCCTGAAAAAGGTCTTCCTGAACACCTACTACGACAACAACAAAAAGACCTGAGATCTTAGTTTCCATGAGAAGCTTTTGTGTACTCTGAAGAGCATCCTGTGCTGTTTCCAGAACCCCTCCTGAACCCCAAAGCCAACAGAAAAAAGAAAGCACACATTATCTTTAAGGCTTTCAACACCCTACTGTATATATATATATATATTGCCATCCAGGTGATGTTGATTGCATCAGTGATACTTTGATGGACTTGAGAGATGTCTGCACTACACATATCAAAGAACTTTAGGCTCGTCTTCAGGCCAAACTCCATCTTTTTTTTTTTTTATTAAAGCTTTTTATTTGCAAAACACATGTATGGGTAATTTTTCAACATTGACCCTTGCAAAGCTTTCCGTTACAAATTTCCCCTCCCTACTCCTCACCCCTTCCCTAGATGGTAGGAATTCTACTACATGTTAATTATGTTAAGATACTTGACAAATCGAATATATGTTTACATATTTTTATAGTTATCTTGCTATGAAAGAAAAGTCAGAAAAAAAGAAAAATCGTATCTACAAGAAAAAATAATCTGAGAAGGGAAACCTAATGCAAGCAAACATCAATAGAGAGCATGAAAATGTTATGTTATGGTCCACATTTCATATCCCTCTCTCTGGGTGTATATGGCTTTCTTCACTGAAAAATTGGAACTGGTTTGAAACATTTCATTGTTGAAGAGAGCCATGTCCATCAGAATTGATCCTCATATAGTATTGTTGTTGCTGTGTATATTGATCTCCTGGTTCTGTGCATTTCACTTAGCATCAGTGCATGCAAGTCTCTCCAGGCCTCTCTGAAATCATCCTGCTGGTCGTTTCTTAGAGAACAATAATATTCCATAACATTCATATACCATAATTTCTTCAGCCATTCTCCAATTGATGGGCATCCATTCAGTTTCCAGTTTCTTGCCATTACAAAAAGGGCTGCCACAAACATTCTTGCACATGTTTGTCCCTTTCCTTCCTTTAAGATCTCTTTGGGATATAGGCCCAATAGAAACACTACTAGGTCAAAGGGCATGCACAGTTTGATAACTTTTTGAGCATAGCTCCAAATTGCTCTCCAGAATGGTTGGATCTGTTCACAATTTCCCACATCCCCTCCAACTTTCATCATTAACTTTTCCTGTCATTTTAGCCAACCTGACAGGTGTGTAGGGGTACATCAGGGTTGTCTTGATTTGCATTTCTCTGATCAATAGTGATTTGGAGCACCTTTTTATATGACTAGAATTAGTATTAATTTCATCATCTGAAAATTGTCTGTTCATATCCTTGGACCATTTATTGATTGGAGAGAAGCTTGATTTCTTACAAATATGAGACATTTCTCTATATATTTTAGAAATGAGGCCTTTATCAGAACCATTAAATGTAAAGACGATTTCCTAATTTGATGCTTCCCTCCTGATCTTGTCTGCATTAGTTTTGGTTGTACAAAAACTTTTTAACTTAATACAGTCAAAAGTAGCCGGTGTTCAATTAAGAGTTCGAGTTCTTCTTTGGACATAAATTTATTCCTTCTCCACAGGTCTGAGAGGTAAACTTTCCTATGCTCCTCTAATTTGCTTATAATATCACTTTTTATATCTAAATCGTGAACCCATTTAGATCTTATCTTGGTATGTTGTGTTAGGTGTGGGTTAAGCCCTAATTTCTTCCATACTAGTTTCCAATTTCCCTAGCAGTTTTTGCCAAATAGTGAGTTCTTATCCCAAGAGCTGGGGTCTTTGGTTTTATAGAACACCAGATTGCTATATATATATATTGTCTAGTTTGTCCTGCGATCTTATCCTATTCCACTGATTGACTACTCTATTTCTTAGCCTGTACCAAATGGTTTTGACGACGCTGCTTGATAATATAGTTAGATGGTAGAGCAAGGGCATCTTCATCAGCCTTTTTTTTCATTAATTCCCTTGAAACTCTTGATCTTTTGTTCTTCCAAATGAACTGTGCTACTATTTTTTTTTTCTAGATCTGCAAAATGATTTCTTGGGATTTTGATTGGTATGGCACTAAATAAGCAAATTAGTTTGGGTAGTATTGGGTAGTATGATCATCTTTCCCATGAGCATTAGGTCTGCCTTTATTTGTGTTTTGTGGAAAGTGTTTTGTAGTTTAGTTCGTATAGTTTCTGACTTTTCCTTGGCAGATAGATTCCCAAATGTTTTATACTATCATCCGTTATTCTGAATGAACTTTCTTTTTGTATCTTTCGTTGCTGAACTTTGTTGGTAACATATAAAAATGCTGATGATTTATGTGGATTTATTTTATATCCTGAAACTTTGCTAACGTTGTGAATTGTTTCTAGCAGTTTTTTAGTGGAGTCTCTAAGGTTCTCTAAGTATACCATCATATCATCTGCAAAAAGTGATCATTTGGTTTCCTCATGACCTACTCTAATTCCCGTGATGTCTTTTTCTTCTCTTATTGCCAAAGCTAACATTTCTAATACAATATTAAATAGTAATGGTGACAGTGGGCAGCCTTGTTTCACTCTTGATCTTATTGGGAATGGTTCTAGGGCTAAACTCCATCTTGATGTGGCTGCTTGTGATCAGAGGAACTGACTTCTGAAGTTGCTACTGAGAGAGGGATGAGCTCTACTCCAGTTCCAGGAAAATCTGGGTATGGACAGTGGAATGCGGAGCTCAGAACGATTTCTTCCTGCCCATTATCCCAGCAGAGGAAAGACCTGACAAAAAATGAGGGAACTTATTCAGATTAGGTCATATACAAAACTACAGGATCAGAATGTAAAGGAAGCAGGCCTATACATGACAATATTTAGGGAAGTTGTGTTTTCTTCTATTGCTGTATAATTTCCTTTTCTACTCTTGATTTTGAAAGAGAGTAGTGGTCAGTTTTATGACATAAATATGACATGTGAATAAGTGAAATACACTTGGAAGTAAATTATAATTGTCATTTCTTTCATGTTATTAGTGATAGTCATCAGGAATATTTGTGGCTAGCCCAAGTCTCTTGAAAGCCAGTAACAACTTCTTTCCCGCCTTGGGAGAAAACAGAAAAAGAAGGTGAAAAGACATCGTTGGAAGAGAGTAATTGTTTTCAAGAATTGTAGATATCTCTCCCTCCCTCTCACCTTCCATCCCTCCAAACCCCCACCCCACTCCCTTTAGCTCTCTCTGCCAAATACAAATTTCCTGAAGAGTAAGTTCAAAATGACCACAGCATAAGATCAAGAGATAGATCAGGACATCAAAACTGATATCATAATCAAAGAAGGGCATAAAGAAATAGTTAATTGGTCAGGTCTATGAATAAAGGAAAAATTTAACCAAATAAGAAAAGGAAAGCAGTATGAGATTTAAATGGATAATTGAGATTATATACAAAATAATCTTCCTCCTCCTCAGATCCTGCCCTGAGACTTTGGCACTAAAAGCAGCATCAGGAAACTGAACTGTCTAAGGAGGTTCCCCAGGAATCATATGTGATAGGCAAGAGAGCAGTAGGAGAAGATAGGAATTATCTACTCATTGGTCAGACCCACACAAGGAAAACATCTGCTTCTTGACCAGTGGCCAAAGTTGGAGGATGACAAATAGGAGAAACATGTAGCAGGGAGCAAGCTTCCAGGCATCATGTCTACTAGGACCCAATCTCCCTGGTCCTGGGGATATGCTGAACCATGTCCTGTTTTCTAGAACCCAAGGCCCCTGCCCCTGCCCCTGCCCCTGCCCCTGCCCTGTGGGCAAAAACAACTTTTTTTCTTTCCCTGCCCCTAACTGTTTTTTTTTTTTAATTAATACTTTTTTTTTTTTTTTTTGCAAAACATATGTATGGGTAATTCCTAAACATTAACCCTTACGAAGCTTTCTGTTACAAATTTTCCCCCTTACTCCCCACCCCTCCCCTAGATGGCAGGATATCCACTACATGATAATTATGTTATCTTAATACTGAAGAAATCGAATATATGTATAGTTATTGCCACACATCATTTTTTGTGCAGGAGAAATCGTATCTACAAGAAAGAAAAATCCGATAAAGGAAATACAATGCAAGCAAACCTCAATAGAGAACATGAAAATGTTATGTTGTGGTCCACATTTCACATCCCTCTCTCTGGGTGTATATGGCTCTTCACTGAACAATTGGAACTGGTTTGAAGCATTTCATTGTTGAAGAGAGTCATGTCCCTTAGAACTGATCCTCATATAGTATTGTTTTTGCCATATGTAACGATCTTCTGGTTCTGCTTATTTCGCTCAGCATCAGTTCATGCAAGTCTCTCCAGGCCTCTCTAAAATCGTCCTGCTGGTCTGTTATGGAATATCAGTCATATACCATAATTTATTCAGCCACTGTCCAATTGATGGGCATCCCTTCAGTTTCCAGTTTCTAGCCACTACAAAAAGAGCTGCCACAAACATTCTTGCACATGTGGGTCCCTTTCCTTCTTTTATGATTTCCTTGGGATATAAGCCCAATAGAAACACTGCTGGGTCAAAGGGTATGCACAGTTTGATAACTTTTTGAGCATAGTTCCCAATTACTCTCCAGAATGGTTGGATCCGTTCACAGCTCCACCAACAATGCATCAGTGTCCCAGTCTTCCAACATCCCCTCCAACATTCCTCGTTATTTTTTCCTGTCATTTTAGCCAATCTGACAGGTGTGTAGTGGTACCTCAGAGTTGTCTTAATTTGCATTTCTCTGATCAATAGTGATTTGGAGCATCTGTTCATATGATTATAAATAGTTTTAATTTTATCATCTGAAAATTGTCTGTTCATATCCTTTGACCATTTATTGATTGGAGAATGTCTTGAATTCTTATAAATATGAGAGAATTCTCTATATATCTTAGAGATGAGACCTTTATCACAACCCTTAAATGTAAAGATGATTTCCCAATTTGATGCTTCCCTCCTAATCTTGTCTGCATTAGTTTTGTTTGGTCAGAAACTTTTTAACTTAATATTATCAAAATTATTTATCTGGTGTTCAATTAAGAGTTCCAGATCTTCTTTGGACATAAATTTATTCCATCTCCACAGGTCTGAGAGGTAAACTATCCTATGTTCCTCTAATTTGCTTATAATATCACTCTTTATAACTAGATCATGAACCCATTTAGATCTTATCTTGGTGTGCGGTGTTAGGTATGGATCCAGCCTTAATTTCTTCCACACTAGTTTCCAATTTTCCCAGCAGTTTTTGCCAAAAATTGAGTACTTATCCCAAAAGCTGGGGTCTTTGGGTTTATCAAACACTAAATTGCTAACATTATTACCTAGCTTGTCCTGATATCCTATCCTATGCCACTGATCGAGTGCTCTATTTCTCAGCCAGTACCAAATGGTTTTGATGACTGCTGCTTTATAATATAGTTTTATATCTGGTACAGCAAGGCCACCTTCATCTGTCTTTATTTTCATTAATTCCCTTGAAATTCTTGACCTTTTGTTCTTCCAAATGAACTTTGCTACTATTTTTTCTAGATCTGTAAAATAATTTCTTGGGAGTTTGATTGGTATGGCACTAAATAAGTAGATTAGTTTGAGTAGTATTGTCATTTTTATTATATTCTCTCGGCCTCCCCATGAGCACCTAATCCCTGCCTGTTAACTGAGGCCCTGCTGTGGTCCATTCTAGTCTCATCTTAAGTGAAATTGATTGTTGAGTATGATTACTGTACCACATCAGGAAATTTGTTAACTGTATGATTTTTATGCCAATGTGCTCAAGTAATGTGTTTTATAATGTTTATAAAGAAAAAAATCTAACATTAAGTTGATAATTTGTTGTATTAGAATTATTGTTAGAAATGTGAATTCTTCTTTTGGGTTATGGATTTGTTATTAAAAAATGATGTAAACGAATGATAATACATAGCTGATTAGTAAATATTGGATTGTCAGCATGTTAAGATTTCAGGATCTAACCCCATCATTAGGTAAGAGTGCAGGTAAGAAATAGAAATTGCAAAAGCAAAGATTGTTGAGAACTTAGTCTGTAAGCAACTGAAGCCCAAGACTATGATTAGTCAATCATATGGCTTATTACCACCTTTCCGGGAGGCATCTATCTGTAGGAAAGCCTTATTCTGCCTAACATTATCTAAATATTGGCTTATTGTATAGATATTCTTTTGATTTCTGCTTATCATACAACATCTTAATTGGTTCCTTAAACTTGTCAAGTCTTTATTTCTTCTGTAATTTAACTTTTGAACTCCCTCTCTGAAAACGCTTTAAGTTTTCTGCCTGGGGAAACTGGTGGCAATATTAAATCATATTCCTTGGGTCACTTTGCCTAAGTCAAAAGCAGCAGTAACAACTTTGAATCTTGTGATATTTTTGCGGGAATATCTGAAGCTAACCCAATAATAACAGGTGGGATGTCAAACTGTAAATCTTTCTATGTATTTCCTAGAATATGCAGCTTGACATTTCCAGGAAGATGACAATGAGAAGTTGGGGTGCTCAGGGAAGCTGCTATATGCTAAGTCTCAAAGAAAGTTCAAGGAGGCAGGGAATTCCAACTTTGTGAGGACATAGAGGCAAAAGTGAAGTGGAGCTGGGAACTGTCACCGTGTGCCTTTAAATAACAAAGGTAATATATGAATTTATGGCTCATAGTTCTTTTTTCCGTTAAAATGCTAGGAGTCTGGGACATTATCATTAGCAATTATACTTCTGCATTTGATTTAATTCCCAATGTATACAGAAGGAAGTAGGATTGGGTTTGAAAGTAGAATCTAACAGAAAAAAGACATTTATTTATTTGACATTAAGGAAATAATTAGCTTCATGGACCCAAGAAAGAGCCAGCTGCCAAGTTGTTGTAAGGATGCTGTGTTGTCCTTGTTTCAAATGATTCTGAGAGCCATAGACTAAGTTTTTGTCCATTTGATCATGGTGAATAATTGAATGTGTTTGACTTGACAATATTTCATACTGTCTGTTCTTTGAATACAATTTGGGATTATTATAGTTTTACATGCCATAAGGTCTAAAAAAGCAAGTTTCAATAAACAGAGCCTCAGGTGCATTCACCTCTCAAAGCTGACAAGTATTGTCTGTGATGTCACTTTGGTCACAGTAGGAGATTCTTCAGGAAGGATCTCATCTTATCTCGATACATCCAATGCTCATGGTAAGTTGATTTTTTTTGTGTTTTTTTTTTCCATACCTAAGTTGTAACCAAATGATTTTGCTTTCAGATGCTTGATAACGATCAACAGTTTTCTTCAGCTATTCCACAGTTAGTTTCTTTTATAAAAATCGTTATTATAATAGGCAGAACTGGAGAAATGCTAGGAAGAAACTTAGGTTGTGTCAAACATAAGAATTCAATATCAATAGATTTTAAAACCAGATTTTCACATGCACATACATGAACGCACACACACACACACACACACACACACACACACAGGACAAATAAAGTGACCTCTCATTCTCCCTGCTTTCTATCTCTACACTCTTTTTCTCTCATTTGTGCAGATCTGAACATGTTACTTCCTCATGTTATAAATGATCCCTCTGTATGCCCATTACTTTCAAATGGAAAATAAACTCTCTGTTTAGGTTTCCAAAGCCTTCTTGATATTCATCTTCTTCTGAGTTGTGGGTTCTTCCTGTATGTATACAAGTTTCCAAGGAATGGGTAACTCCAGTAAAGGTGAGAAGAAACACAATGAGCAAAGCCTGGGTGGAGGGGCTTCAAGCAGATTGCCTGCCAACCTCCTCCTTTTCCCTTGCATTACAACAGGTTAATGTTTCTAAGGTTACCTGGGGAATATGCATATCAGAGCAGGGAAGTGAATGAGTAATGAATAACAATACCTCTGAAAGGGAATTCATTATGACAAGATTGACCTTGTGCACAGGATGCAAGGATAATTCTTGCCCCACAAATTAGATTTTGGGGTTTATCAAACATTGGATTAAGGTGGTCATTTACTTTCATATATTATATATGAAATCGATACCCCTGACCCCCCCATTTTATTACTTATCCAGTATCAGATTTTTTTGATGACTACCTGTTTTTATCATACTTTGAGATCTGGTATAGCTAAGGCACCTTTCTTGTTCTTGTTCTTCATTATCTTTCTCTGTTTCTTTTTCTCTTTCATTTTCTCCTTTCTTTTTCTCTTTCTCTTTCTTTTTTTTTACTTTTCTTTCTTTATTTACAGAACATGAGTAATTTTTCTATATTGATCTTTGCAAAATTTTCGGTTCCAAATTTTTTCCTCCTTCCCCGTGGAAATTGTCTAATACATATTAAATATGTTAATATTTATGATAAATCCAATAATTATACATATCTATACAGTTATCTTGCTGCACAAGAAAAATGAAATCTAGAAAGAGAAAAAAAAAACAACCTAAGAAGGAAAACAAAATTCAAATAAACATTTATAGAAAGCATTAAAATGCTTTGTTGTGGTCAAGACTCCGTTCCCACAGGCTGAACAATCTTCATCGCTGAACAATAGGAACTGGTTTGAATCACCTCATTGTTGAAGAGAACCATGTCCATCAGAACAGATCATCATATCGTATTGTTGTTGCAGTGTATAATGATCTCCTGGTTCTGCTCGTTTCACACAGCATCAGTTCATGCAAGTCTCTCCAGCCCTCTCTGAAATCCTCCTGTTGGTCGTTTCTTACAGAAAAAAAAAAATATTCCATAACATTCATATACCATGATTTATTCAGCCATTCTCCAATTGATGGACATCCACTAATTTTCCAGTTTATTGCCACTACAAAAAGGGCTGCCACAAACATTTTTGCACATGTGGGTCCCTTTTCCTCCTTTAAGATCTCTTTGGGATATATGCCCAGTAGAAACAATGCTGGGTCAAATGGTCAAACTGTTTAATAACTTTGAGCATAGTTCCAAATTGCTCTCCAGAATGGTTGGATCCATTCACAACTCTACCAACAATATATCAGTGTCTGAGTTTTCCCACATCCCCTCGAACATTTTCTTTTGCTGTCATCTTAGCCAATTTGACTGGTGTTTAGTAGTATCTCAGCATTGTCTTAATTTGCCTTTCTCTGATCGATAGTGATTTGGAGCACCTTTTCATATGACTAGAAATAGTTTCAGTTTCATCTGAAAATTGTCAGCTGGTATCCTTTGACCATTTATCAGTTGGAGAATGCTTGAGTTTTTATAAATGAGTCAATTCTCTATATATTTTAGAAATAAGGCCTTTGTCAGTACCTTTGAATGTAAAAATGTTTTCCCAGTTTATTGTTTCCCTTCTAATCTTGTCTGCATTTGTTTTGTTTCTACAAAACCTTTTTAATTTGATATAGTCAAAATTATTCATTTTGTGATTAATAATGATCTCCAGTTCTTCTTTGGACACAAATTCCTTCCTCCTCTACAGATCTGAGAAGTAAACCATGCTAAATTCTTCTAATTTCTTTATTTTATCATTTTTATGTCTAGATCATGAAGCCATTTTGACCTTATCTTGGTATACAGTGTTAGGTGTGGGTCAATGCCTAGTTTCTTCCATACTAGATTCCAATTTTCCCAGCAGTTTTTGACAAATAGTGAGTTCTTATCCCAAAAGCTGGGGTTGTTGGATTTGTCAAATACTAGATTAGTAAAGTCATTGATTATTTTGTCCTGTGAACCTATCCTATTCCACTGAGTGACAACTCTTTCTTGGTCCAGTACCAAATGGTTTTGATGACTTCTGCTTTATAACATAGTTTTCGATCTTGTACAACTATGTCACTTTCATTTGCTTTTTTTCCCCATTAATTTCCTTGAAATTCTTGACCTTTTGTTCTTCCACATGAATTTCCTTATTTTTACTTGGTCAGTAAAATAATTTCTTGGAAGTTTGATTGGTATAGCACTAAATAAATTTAGTTTAGGTAGTATAATCATCTTTATGATATTTGCTCGGCCTATCCAAGAGCACTTGATATTTTTTCCAATTGTTTAGATCTGACCTTATTTGTGTGGAAAGCGTTTTATTTTTTTGCTCATATAGATCCTGACTTTCCCTTGGCAGATAAATTCCCAAATATTTTATAGTATCGACAGTTATTTTAAAAGGAATTTCTCTTCGTATCTCTTGCTGTTGGATTTGGTTAGTGATGTACAAAAATGTTGATGATTTATGTGGATTTATTTTATATTCTGCAACTTTGCTGAACTTACGTATTATTTCTAAGAGTGTTTTAGTTCATTCTCTAGGGTTCATCATATCATCTGCAAAGAGTGATAATTTGGTTTCTTCATGACCAACTCCGATTGCTTTAATCTCTTTTTTTCTTCTCATTGCCAAAGCTAGCATTTCTAATACAATATTGAATAGGAATGGTGATAGTGGGCAACCTTGTTTCAACCCTGATCTTACTGGGAATGGTTCCAGTTTATCACTGTTACATATGATGCTAACTGCTGGTTTTAAATAGATGCTACTGATTATTTTAAGAAGTCCGTTTATTCCTATATTCTAGTGTTTTTCATAGGAATGGATGTTGGATTTTATCAAATGCTTTTTCTGCATCTATTGAGATAATCATATGTTTCTTTGGTAATTTGGTTATTGATATAATCAATTATGCTAATAGTTTTCCTAATATTGAAACATTGCTGGTGTAAATCTTTTCTGGTCATGGTGTATTATCCTGGGGATGATTTTCTGAAATCTCTTTGCTAATATTTTATTTAAGGTTTTTGCATCATTATTCATTAGGGAATTTGGTCTATAATTTTCTTTCTCTGTTTTCATTCTACCTGGTTTAGGTATCATTCCCATATCTGTGCCATGAAAGGACTTTGGAAAGAGTCTTTCATTCCCTATTTTTTCAAAGAGTTTATATTGTATTGGAGTGAATTGTTCTTTAAATGTTTGGTAGAATTCACATGTAAATCCATCTAGTCCTGGAGATTTTTTTCTTAGGGAGTCGATTAATGACTTGCTCTATTTCTTTTTCTAAAATGAGACTATTAAGTAATTTATTTCCTCTTCTGTTAATCTATGCCATCTATATTTTTGTAGACATTTCTCCATTTCACTTAGGTTATGAAATTTATTGGCATCAAGTTGGGCAAAGTAACTCTGAATTACTGTTCTAATTTCCTCTTTGTGGGTGGAAAGTTCTCCCTTTTCATTTTTGAGAGTAACAATTTGTTTTCCTCTTTGCTTTCTCTAATCAAATTAACCAGAGGTTTATCTATTTCGTTGGTTTTATCATAAAACCATCTTTTAGTTTTATTTCTTAATGCAATAGTTTTTTTTATTTTACTTTCAATTTTATTAATCTCTCCTTTTACTTTTAGGATTTCAAGTTTGGTATTTGATTGGGGGTTTTTAATTGGTTTTTTCCTAGGATTTTTAGTTGGAAGCCCAATTCATTGATCTTCTCTTTTTCTCTTTTATGCAAGGAAGGATCTAGAATTATGAAATTTCCCCTTACTACTGCTTTGGTTGTATTCCACAAATTTTGGTATGTTTTCTCATTATTGTCATTCTCTTAGATGAAATTTGTAATTGTTTCTATAATTTGCCGTTTCACCCATTCGTTCTTTAGCATGAGATTATTTAATTTCAAATTGCTTTTTGGTCTATTTTCTCCTGGTCTTATACTGCATGTGATTTTTTCTTGCATCATCATGTGAAAAAAATGCATTTACTATTTCTGCCTTTTTGCATTTGAGTTTTGAGGTTTTTATGTCCTAACGCATGGTCAATTTTTGTGTAAATTCCATGAAATGCTGAGAAAAAAGTAAACTCCTTTCTGTCCCCTTTTAATTGTTTCCAAAGCTCTATCATACCTAAATATTCTAACATTTTATTGACCTCTTCAACTTCTTTCTTATTTATTTTGCACTTCCATTTATCTGGTTCTGAGAAAGCAAGGCTGAGATTCCCGATTTGTTTATTTTTGTCATCTATTTCTTCTTGCATCTCTCAACTTCTCTACTAGGAATTTGGATGTTTGTGGCTCCTCATTATTCAAATTGTCTCTTTCTGGCTGCTTGCAATACTTTTCCTTGGTACAATATTTCTGAAATTTAGACATTGTATTCCTTGGGGATTTAATTTTGGCAATTCTTCTAGGAGGTGATCAGTGGATTGTTTCAATGGCTATTTTACCCTCTGATTCTATAATATCAGGAGAGTTTTCTTTTATGATTTTCTGTAGGATGATGTCTAGGATCTTTTTTCCTCATGGCTTTCAGGAAGCTCCACAATCCTTAAATTGTCTCTATTCGATCTATTTTCCTTTCCTTTCCAGGTGAGTTGTTTTTCCTAGGAGATAGTTCATATTTTCTTCTATTTTCTTTTCTTTTTTTGTTTTTGTTTACTGATTCTTGAAGTCACGTTGAGTCATCCACTTCCATTTGTTCCATTTTTTCCATTCTAATTTTTAATGTATCATTTTCAGTTACTACTTTTAACTCTTTTTGCATTTGGCCAATTAAATTTTTTTGTTCATTGCATTCTTTTTCCATTTTTCCCATTTTTTTGGTAATGATCTCATTTCCTTTCCCCATATTTATTCTAACTCTCTTTTAAGAACCTTTATGCAATCTTCAAAGAAAGCCTTGTGACATGAGGTCCAGTTTATGTTTCTGTTCATGGCTTTTTCTGGAGTTGCTTTACCTTTAGGGACCTCAGGATTTGAGGATAGCTCTTCTTTGTCTCCATAAAAGTTGTCTATGGTGAGAGTTCTTTTTGTTTTTTTGATTCCTTTTTTAAGACTTGAGGTCTGTCCAAGGCAAGGGAGGAACAGCCTCTTTAATGTGCCCTGGGGCAGTTCTGCTGATTGAGTTATTTCAGGTGCTGGGCAGTTCTGGTGATTGATTTATTGATTTCCTGGTGCTGGGCTGTTCTGCTGATTGATTGATTGCTTTAGGGTGCTGTGTAATGGCAGCTGGGTTTGGTGCTCTTCTGGGGCTCAGTGGTTCTCAATCTACCCGCCATAAAAGGCAGATCTGCCAAACCACTTGCTTACAATCAGGACAGATCAGCCCAAGAGGACCACAGAAGACCCCAAGGTGCTTGGAAAGCACAGTGCTTCAACTCGCACTCCAGCTCCCTGCTGTAGTCTCTTTGTGCTGCAGTCTGGGTTCGGCAGATCACCCCCTTGCCTGATTGAAAAAGACCTATTTTGAATTCCTTCCAGGGTATCTTCTTCTAGAAATGTGTTGTACTCCAGATATATGTGGATTCTTTGACTTCAAAACCAGTCTAGAGGTTTCATCTGTTGTTGGTCTGAGGGATAGTTAGAGGAGGTTACAGAGAGTCCTGTCTGATCTCCCCCAGTCTAGGCTCTACCCCCAGAAGTCTTCTATTTCTTTTTCCATATTTCTTTCTCTTTCTCTCTGCCTTTGTTTTTCTTTCTTTTTTCCTTCTTTCCTTTCTTTTCTCTTCCTCTTCTTCTAGGTCTGATCCTTCATCTTCATTTTGTCTTTTCTTATTCCTTTTCCTTTCCTGCTCCTCCTTGTGTTCCTTTGCACCCTTTCCTCTTCCTCCTCCTCTCGTTCCTTATGGCTGATTTTGTTGATAATTTAGACCATTTCTTCTTTCCGAATAATTTTGGTATTAATTTTTAGCTCTATACAATAATACTTTGGTAGTTTGGTATAGCACTGAATAATTTTTATTTTCATCATATTGGCTTTGCCTCCCAACAAGCATTTACTATTTCTCCATTTTTTTTCAAACTGTATTCATATGTATATGTTTCGTACTTGTGTTCATGTAGTTCTGTTGTGTTGTTGGCAGACTCCCAAGTATTTTTATACCCGCTGCAGGTATTGCAAATGGAATTTCTCTAAATCTTCCTGGGTTTTTTTTCCCCCCCTTTTTAAAATATTTTTATTGTTTTGTTTGTTTTGGCAATACATCAAAGTACTTATCCTTTTTCTGTTTGTATTTTATGTCCTCTTGTCTTTTGCTAATGTGGTTTATTTTTTGACCAAAGTTTTAGTTGATTTTCCTGGATTCTCTATGTTTACTACCATATGCTTTGAAAAGTGTGGTTTTGTTTCCTCATTGACTTTTTTGATTCCTTCCATTTCATTTTCATTTTGTATTGTGAGAGCTGACATTTCTCGTAGAATATTTTGTAATAATGGTGATAATGAACATTCTTGTTTCACTCCTGTTCTTATTGCAAAGGCTTCTATTTTATCTCCAATCCCAATAGTACTTTGAGTTTTAGAAAATATTATTTATCATTTTAAGAAAGGCTTCATTTAATTCTATGCTTTCTAGTATTTTTCATAAGGATGTGTTGTATTTTGTTCAAAGTTCTTTTTCCTACTTTGAATAATATTCTAATATTTTTTCAAGTTCTAATAACAATCCTATGCCTTATAATTATGCCAACACTGAATCAGCCTGACATTCTTAGGCCAAATCCTATCTAGTCCTATTCTACAATCTTATTGATATATGGATGCCATTACCTTGGTAGGATATTATTTTAAATTTGGGGAACCAGGAGCACCTAGATGGTGCAGTGGATAGTGTACCAAGCCTGAATTCAGGGTTTCAAAGCTGACCTCAGACACTTGACATTTCTTGCTGTGATCACTTAACCTCAGGTAGATCACTTACTCCCAATTGCCTTGAAAACCAAATAAAGAAATAAATTAGGCTCTATAAATTTCAAGTGTGTAAAGAAAAAATAATGAAAGACAAATAAAATTTGGGAACATACTTTTCTTTCTTTGTTTTTGCTCTCCATCGTTTATGTATCTGAACCACATTTGTGTCATAGTAGGGATTTAGTAGAAGTCTGTTATGTAATTTCACTGATTATATAGTATTCGAATTCATTATATAAATGATTGGAAGTATTCACTTGTAAATCCATCTTGTTGTGGGAAGTATTTCTCAGAGAGCACATATATGGTTTGATCACTTCCCCTCCAGTAGGTTATTTAGATACTCTGTTTCCTTGTCTGTTAATTTGGGTAATTTTTTTTGGTAAATATATATTAATATCACTTAGTTTTACTATTTATTGCCTTATAATTGGATAATTTCTATTCTAATAATCGATTTAATGCTCATTGGTTATACATTCACACTTTTTGTTTTTGATGCTGGTAATTTTATATTCTTTATTCAATCACATAATGAGTGATTTATTTATGCTTCACTCTCCAAAAATCCAACTTTTAGTTGAATGAAATTCAATGTTTCTTCATTACAATTTTATTAATCTCTCCTTTGATTTTTAGCATTTCTGTTGTGGTGTTTCATTAACAATTTTTAATTTTTTTTGGTTACTTTTTAGTTACAAATCCAATTTCTTGATCTCTTCTTTCTCCCTTTTACTGATATAAATACTTGGAAATAAAAAAAAAAGTTCCCTTAAGAGTCACTTTGGCTGCACACTATGAATATTGATATTTAATCGCATTATTTTTATTATCGTTCATGAAAGTGTTGATTATGTTCATGATTTATTGTTAGGGTCATTCATTCTTTAATATGAAATAAATTAATTTTCAATTAATTTTTCTTTTCTTCCAAGTACCTTTATTGATTGTAATTTTCTTTGCATTATGGTGTGAAAGGATTGAGTTTATTGTTTATAGAGGTTCCTCCCCAAGCCCACCCACCCAGCACATAGCCATTTTCCGTGTCGGTGCTATGTACATGGGACAACAAAGTAGAATCCTTTCAATTCTTATTCTCCAGAGGCCTACTATATCTTCTGAAATTCTACAAATATCTTTATCTGCTTTCTTAGTTATGAGTAGCTTTATTTAGTTCTGAACGATTAGGAATCAATCACTAATAAATTTTTCTATATCCTCCTGTCATTTATCTACCCTTTCTTTAACACTTTGGATACTCTGTTGGTATTCTTATTCCCAACTGAGTATGCATATGTATTCTTGGGATTTCTATTCCTTACTGTTGGGATTTCTATTTCCACCTGAGTATGCCTATGCATTCTTACTCTGTGAACCAAAAATGAAGAGAATGAGAATGAAGTACAATCATTGCTGGCCCTGCCCCATTTATATCCGCAGTATAAACACACTTCCTCACACACTTCTTTCAAGTAAGAGCTCTTGTATTAGTACAGCCCACTTTCTCAGCCTTCCTTTTTTGATGTGAGATCCTTTAAACAAAGTAGATTCATACCTATGTCCCGTCTAAATAGACTATCTGCCTCAATGATGGTGACATACTTGGGGGTATGATATATTAACTTCTCATTTGGGAATGCAAACAATTTAATGTTATCACAATTCTCATGGTTTCTAATTCAAATTTTCCTTTTTATGCCTCTTTTTTTTTCTTTCATTTTTTTTATTAAAGCTTTTTATTTGTATAACAAATGTATGGGTAGTTCCTCATCACATATCTTTACAAAGCTTTCCGTTACAAATTTTACCCCCAGTCCCCTCCCCTCCCCCAAATGGCAGGAAGTCCACTACATGATAATAATGTTAAAATAAAGTTCTTAAGAGTTCTTTCCTTTTTATCTTTTTATGCTTCTCTTGAGTTCTGTGTTTGGAGGTCAAATTTTTTGTTGAGATCTGGTCTTTTCATTAGAAATAGGTGAAATTCACCTGTATCATTAAATGACCATCTTCTTCCCTGGAGGATAATGCTCATTCTAGCTGGATAGCTTATTCTTGGCTGTAATCCAAGTTCCTTTGCCTTTCAGAATATCTGGTTCCAGGCCCTTTGATCCTTCAATGTGGAGGCTGACAGATCGTGTGTGATTCTAATTATTGATCCTTGGTATTTGAATTGTTTCTTTCTAGCTGCTAGTCTTTCAGGAGGTGAATGGTGAATTCTTTCAATGGTGATTTTGCCTTCTGATTCTACAACCTCAGGGCAGTTTTCTTTCAGGATTTCCTGGAAGATAGTGATTAGATTATTTTTTTCATCATGGCTTTCAGGAAGTCCAATAATCCTTAGATTGTCTCTCCTAGATCTATTTTCCAAGTCAGTTGTTTTTCCTAGGAGATATTTCATATTTTCTTCTATTTTTTTCATTTTTTTTTCTTTTTGTTCCACTGATTCTTGAAGTTTTATTGAGTCATTCACTTGCATTTGTTCAATTCTTATTTTTAAAATGTTGTTTTCTTTTTTAGCTCCTTTTGTAAGTGCCCAATTGAATTTTTTTGTTCATTGCACTCTTTTTCCACTTCACTAATTTTGTTTTTCAATAAATTGGAGTCTTTTTCATATCTCTTCTGCAGGGCATTATATCCTTCTTGCAAGATATTATACCCTTCTTGCACTGATTTCAGTTTCTTTTCCCATTTATCCTCCGGCTCTCTTTTGAGATTCTTTATGCAATATTCCAGAAAGGCCTTCTGAAAAAGGGACCAGTGATGGTCCTAAATAACTTCCTCTGGAATTTTGTCTAAAGGAACATCAGGAACTGGAGTCTGCCCTTCTTTCTCTTGATAGAAGCTGTCTATGGAGAGAGCTCTCTTTTGCTTCGTCATTTTTTTAGACAGCTTGAGGATCTGTTTAAGGCTAGAGAAGCTGTGGCCGTGGTAGTTTTCCCTGGGCCAATTCCGGGAATTAAGTTAAGGTGCTGGGCCGGTGGGGGCTAGGAGTATACCCGCATTACTCCTTAAAAAAGGCAAATCTGCCAGAACACCTGTCCCCAGTCAGGGCAGAGTATCCCGAGTGCCTCAGATATGCTCCAGGTGTTTGGAGTTTGGAGTTTCTGCCACACCGAGGTGAGTCCCACCCTCACTTCCGGACAGCACTGAGTAAACTGAGTACCGAGTAAATCTTGACATGCAACGTTTTGGTCAGTCCTCCCAATCTCGATGACTCCTTCTGCTTTGTGTGCTCCTTCCCCATTTTCTTTCCTTTCTAGGCCTCCCTCCTCATTTTCTACAGGCTAAATACCTCTGGCTCAGTCTTCTTGCCTTGATTCCCCCTCTGAAGTCATTATTCTGATTTTCCCTGATTTGTAACTTTCTTAGCTGTGA